>JBBPFJ010000911.1:0-37458 GCA_037975025.1 Excoecaria agallocha
TCCATTGCTTCCTTCAAACGACTTTTGATAATCTGAACTTTCTCTTCCGAATCACGGATCAAATCTGAGCCCAAAAGCTTCTTCTCACTCAGTTCTGTCCAGCACAATGGAGTTCTACACTTTCTGTCATACAACGCTTCAAAAGGTGCCATTTTCAAACTAGACTGGTAACTATTGTTATATGCAAATTCAGCCAAGGGCAAGTGCTTTTCCCAATTGGTGCCAAAATCAAGAACACAACATCGAAGCATATCCTCTAATATCTGAATCACCCGCTCGGACTGGCCATCAGTCTGAGGGTGAAAAGCTGTGCTGAGGTGAAGTCTAGTACCCAGAGCATCCTGAAAACTCTTTCAGAAATGAGATGTAAACCTGGGATCCCTGTCAGAGATAATGGATATAGGCACTCCATGCAACCTAACCACTTCACTAATATAAATCTCTGCCAGCCTAGTTAAGGAATAGTCCATCCGCACTAGCAAGAAATGAGCGAATTTAGTGAGTCGATCAACAATTACCCAGATGGCATCATGCTTTCTCTGAGTCACAGGTAGGTGATATGCTTTTTCCAAAGCTTAAATACCGCAAGTATACGGTGTACCGATTATAGTACTTTAGATATCGATCCCACGAGGAAATGTTGATTTCAATCACTCACTATTACTACTCAATTTTAATCTTGTTTACGATGTTCAAAAATGAAAGTTAATTCTAACTACTCTATTGCATAATTTAATTAAATTCTAGATAGTATAATCAAGAAGACAATAAATATTATGAAATTAAATAATCATGCATTTGATACCATCATTTTAATTATAGTTTTTAATCTTGTTAGTAAGCCAAGTTGGAATAAATTTCTAAATCACTCTCTCGACATGAATTAGATTGCCTAAGACATGCAATTAAAGTACTAATTCTCAACTCTCGTTAATGAACTAGTGGATTTTAATTACACATTTTAAGATTAAACACCAACCTATAGCAATTATCTCCACATGTGATCTCTCTAACTATGCTTTGATAATGAATTTCCTAATAACTTTCAATAAGATATTGCTCTCGCTAACTCTCTTATTTATGACCATTTTGTTAATTTTCAGAAAAAGAATTGCACATTGAAGGTCGTCTTCCTTAACTTATAATGATACCAATAAACTTTTAATAGAGAATACTACAATCAAAGATCAATATTGTAAATGGAAATAGAAATTTGTTCATATGTATTCAAATGCAAACATAATATTCATGTAAAGATTACAAGGAAGAATAATAAAACGTAAGAATAAGAAGAAGGGGATCTCTCAACCCTTTTCCTTTCAAACAAGATTTCTTCTCCCTTGCTTCTTGTCTCCTCTTCAAAACATGAAAATAAAAACTAAAGTACTAGAAGAAAATTAAATTGTTCTTAGGATCACAAAATCAAATTATCAAAAATTCTCCTCTTAAAATTCTGTCCACTTGGCATATATATGCCTCTCTAAAAGTTATGTCCCTTCAAGATATCTTTTCACAAAAGTTATATTTGTTCATGAAAAATTGCATCACTTCAGAATTCTAACTGCCCATCCGCACTTTGTCGCGACCTCGCGACTCCTGTCGCGCTCGCGACAAGACACGCCTCTGCTTGGCTGGCTTCGTTGGCTGTCGCGAGCTAGTCTTGCTTTGTTGCCCTCGCGACATGGCACGCTTATGCTTGACTGGCCTGGCTCTCCGCCCTTCATGCTGTCGCGAGCTCTCCCCCTTGTCGCGCTCGCGACACCTTCAATGTAGCTCATATGGATTTCTTTCCTCCACTTAACTCCTTTAATCTTCAAGTCATTCCCTTCTCCTATAAAACAAATAAAATAAATACACACACACACAAAACACATAAAAGCAACAAAATATAGATAAAATACTAAAACAATAAACACAATACGACACAAAACCACACATTAACACACAATATTTATGAGCTTTTCAAGCGTATATCAGTAGGCCAGTCACAAAATCCATAGTTACCTGTTCCCATTTCCATTCTGGAATCACAAGTGGTTGAAGAAGTCCAGAAGGAACCTGATGCTTTGCCTTTACTTGTTGACATGTCAAGCATTTTTCTACGAATTCAGTCACATCATGCTTCATACCTGGCCACCAATAGTAGGCTTTCAAATCTTGGTACATCTTGTTACTCCCAGGGTGCATAGCATAGCTACTATGGTGTGCTTCAGTCAGGATCTCTTTCTTCAAATCTTCTTGAGTTGGCACACAAAGTCTTCCTTTATAACAAAGGCTTCCATCATCAGACAACGAATAATCACTTTCACTACTATGTTGAAGCTTGTTAACAATAGCCATTAGTCGGTCATCTTCCTTTTGAGCTACTTTCACTTTATGTGCAAAGTCTGGTTTAACTCGAAGCTCAGCTACTAAAGCTCCATCCGATGCCAAGCTTAAACTGGTGTTCATTGCTCGAAGAGCTGCAAAAATTACTATTAATCATTTACACTTATCATTGCCTTATATAGGTTCATATCAAAGCACTAACATTACCTGACATAAATTTTCTGCTGAGTGCATCAGCCACCACATTTGCTTTCCCTGGATGGTAATCGATATAACAATCGTAGTCTTTAATCAACTCTAACCAGCGTCTTTGTCTCAGATTGAGTTCTTTCTGGGTAAGCAGATATTTCAAACTCTTGTGATCTGAATAAATATAGCATTTCTCTCCATACAAGTAATGCCTCCATATCTTCAATGCAAAAACAATGGCTGCTAACTCTAAATCATGAGTAGGATAGTTTTTCTCATGAGTCTTGAGTTGTCGAGAGGCATAAGCTATCACCTTGCCCTCCTGCATCAGGACACAGCCCAGACCATTCCTGGAAGCATCACTGTAAATCACAAAATCCTTGCCTGATTCAGGTTGAGTAAGGATTGGAGCTTCTGTTAACAAAGTCTTTAGCTTCTCAAAGCATTCTTGGCATTTGTCAATCCATGTAAATTTAATATTTTTCTGTAGTAGTCGTATCAAAGGAACTGCAATGGTGGAAAAGCCTTTGATGAACCTCCTATAATACCCGGCCAAACCCAAAAAACTCCGGACTTCAGTTACATTCTTAGGTGGTTTCCACTGTAGAATTGCCTTAATCTTGGAAGGATCTACTTTGATGCCCTCTGCAAAAATTACATGGCCCAAGAAAGATACCTCATTCAGCCAAAAAGCACATTTGCTGAATTTAGCATACAGCTGTTTCTCTTTCAGAGTCTGTAGCACAATCCTCAAGTGATTATCATGATCTTCCGATGTCTTTGAATACACCAGGATGTCATCTATGAAGACCACTACAAACTGATCCAAGTAGGGGTGAAAGACTCTGTTCATCAGGTCCATAAAGGCTGCTGGTGCATTTGTAAGTCCGAATGGCATGACCAAGAATTCAAAGTGGCCATACCTGGTCCTAAAAGCAGTCTTGGGCACATCCAATTTTACAAATCTAGCCCTTTTATACTTCTTTTTCACCTCTAGGCTATTAATTAAGGCACTCAACCTTAATTTTATACTTAATTAAATATTTTTATGCAAAATTTCATTTTAGTCCTTGTTGACTATAAAACTTCCTTTTTGTACATTTTAACCATTAACTGACTGTATCATCTTTAATTAAGCGATTCTCAATTAATTTACTTAACTTTTACTCTTTTTGGAAAAAATTACGATTTTGCCCCTAAACCTTTTTTTTCTTTCAAATTAATCCTTTTTCACATCTAATTAACATTTTCCATTTCTTTTTCACATTTTCTCATATTATTTTTATTATGCCCCTAGTTTCAGACCCGACAGAAAACTCGAAACCGGATACACGGGACGTGAACCTTACAGGGCCCAACAGAGACAGAGAAATGACCCCCAAAGGGCCAATTCTCATAAAACAGAGAATAGAGACAGAGAAGCCATGGTGATCAAAGATCCAGTCCATAGCTAGCAAGTCGTCATGACTTGCACCGCGGTACAGAGATGCCCATATGGCCAGCCAATTATATCCTGAGCTAGTTTTTACTGCCTGGTTATTTCTAAGGGCATTACTGTATATACTTTTACTTATACATATTATACAATTTATTTCAAAAATACATTAATATTGCATATAAACTCCTTAAAATTTTATATGCATACTTTTCATTTTTATTTCAATTATTTTAGCATTTTATTGAATTATATCCCTAATAATTCAATATTTTTCATTAAACATATTCCACTTGATAATTCTCATTTATTCATATTAAGTCCATAAATCCCTTAAAAATTTATTTATACATTATTTCACATCTACTATTCAAATTTATCCAGATTATACATAATATCTCTATAATTCATCAATCTCATTACATACATACACCATTAATAAGCTTTAAAAATTTCTAATAAATTTCATAATTCATATAAAAATTCAAGGAAGCTAAATAGTACATGTATAATTAATTTAGACTACTAATTATTATTTTCATGCAAAAATCACCATTATTTCTTTAGAGAGAATTTCGGCCACCATGTTACCATCTCCCTAAAATTTATTTTTCTTTATTCTAATCATATACATAACACCAATTAAGTCTCAATTCCATTTTTCCTAAGTTAATTTCATAAATTAAGCAACTTAGTAATTTTTTTCCTAAATACATAAAGGAAATAAATTCAATAAAATAGGAAATATTCAGATTTATTAGCCACATACCAAATTGACTTGTTCTAGGATGCCTAAGCTTCCTTCCCCTTACCTTTGTCCCTTGGATTAATGTTTTCTCCTTCCAAATCTAATACAACCAGCCATAAAACCTTAGATTTCATCATCTTCTTATTCTCAAATGAAAAATTCAAGCTCATATTCATTATCTACACCTCAAAATCTATGGAAAAACATCAAAGAAATAATTTAAAACACTAAAATTCATAAACTCCAACTTACCCTATTTTCTTCAATCACTTGATTCCTTGCCTTATTTTGCTCAAACCACTTAAATTAGGTTACTAGGGTAAACTAGAGAGATAAAGCTTTAATTTTTATGTTGGGAACTAAGAGTGCTTTTAAGTGAAATAAGAACAAATTAAAGGAAGGAGAAAATGATGATGTTTCGGCCAGCCAAGGAGGAAGAGAAGAGACCCAAGAAATCTAGAATTCTCTGCAGATTTCTTCTCTTTTATACCCCTTGAGTGGGCTTAAATGTAGGCCTAAATTATGGGCTTAGCCCAATTATCCTTTTAGGTTCATTTTAGATTATTAAAGGCCCAAATCAAAATTTCAATCTTCCTCACTTCAAATTACTTTAAAAATAATTTCATTAATTTTATCACATCAAAAATAGCGAGTACACAAATTTTTGGTTCAATCAGAGTCCGTTATCGGTCCAATTCAAATTTATCGGTCCGATTCGACAACTGCCGATGTCACCGAAAAATTTCATTCTCATCACCAAAATATTCTATACAAAAATTCATGTAGGTATGCAAAATATAGCAATTTTTGGAGTTTGTTTACTATTTTTAATTATTTACGCAAAACTAAGTCACATTTCCTATCGGAAAAATTGACTCGCTACCTTTTTCGTATTTTTGACCTTTGGAGGCCTAATTGACCTCAATTTCACTTCAAATTTCAACCCCGGACTCCCCATGACCAATACTTTCCGATGGTACAATAAAATATTTTTGAATTTCGGGTGTCCTTTCGGGTCCGGAAAACACTATTCACCATCGGGAAGTACTGTTCACAGCTGATCCGGTGTTGAGGCCATTACATTTTACCTATGATAGACATAAAGTTTATTATTTGTTAATAAACATAATTAAGTAATGATTAATGAAGTCTTTATTAATGGATCAACCAAAGATGATAATGAAAAACCAAACATTATATTTTCGGCGCCAAGTTGATGAGCGGCAGTCGCGGCACAATAAAGATAAAATAAAACTGATTTTTCCCTTTGCCTTTTATTTTGCTGGAATCTTTTATGCTTTGCTTGATAATAACGTTTTGATCCCTGATTAAAGACGTTAAATTATGCATAATTAAGTTCAAATTGTAGAATTATACACGTAATTAAATCATTGCTTAATTTATTCTGTAGAATCTTTTATTATAGATTATGATTCTTTTTATTTTGATAGGCACATTATTCTTTTATTATTATGTTAAAATCATTAAATTAATTATTTATTAATACAGATGAAAAAAAAAAAAGAAATAAGAAATAAAAAAGCTAGTAAAGGATTTATAGGAAAGCGGCGTAAGAGAAAGGCGTACTGGCTGGGGCCGTGTTTTTAAGCACATCTGTAAGTTTTATTCTGCATAATTAAAGGTTGATCCTTATTTTATTACTTAATGATATCTTTGCATTTATGGTTGTAGCATTAAGTCAAATTATGTGATTTTTAAACTTATAACATCAATATATTTTATTAATTTTATATAAAATCATTTCTTGTTAATATTTTTTATATGTTTTTGCAATATTATGAAAGATTAGGATAAAAATAATCTTAGTTTTTTTTACGTAATTTTATGGAATAAAAATTCTGATATTTTATTATTTTTTAATTTAAACTGAAGATTTTTATGAAATTATAATTAGTTCTTTGACTAATTCATTCTCCCTATTATATACAAAATATTTTATATTTTATAATGTATTTGGGTCATTCAATATATTTTTAAAAAAAATTGATATTTTTCTTTAATTTTATTTGTTTGGTTGTATAAGGGTTATTTTTAATAATAAAAATTATTTAATTTTAGAGTAATAATTTAGTATGTGCATATCTATACTGTAGGTTAGTGGACATCCATTCGGTTGGACAATCTAAATCCGCGCATATCACATGCATGCTTACGCTGCATCTCAATCCTTAATTTTATTCAACATGACTAAAAAAAAAATTATATGATCATAATTTTTAATTTGGTTTTTGATTGATCTAAAAATAATAATTATTTTTAATTTAATTTAATTTTTTAGATAATTATTATCGACCTTCATTAATATAACAATAAAAAATTATTATTAATTTTAAATAATATTAATTACTATATTAAAAAATTGAGAATAATTTTTTATTAAAATAATTGAGTTTTGTCAGTTTTAACCAGAATCCATAATTTAAAATAATATTAAGTTTAAAAATGAAATTGCAAGAATTTATAAATAGAGTCCGAAATTAAAAAGTACCCTATAATTTGAGTGCGATTTTTATACTTTAACTCTTAATTTAATTGGATTCAAAACCTTTATTCTCTAATTTTCTCTTAAAGAAAAATTTTTACATTTATTATTTATTTTTTATTATTATTTACATACCAAATTAATAGTTAATTGTTTCGAGTGATTGATAACCATAATTTTTTTTTCGTAAATCGTATGTAATTCCATTCTATTCAAACCCATTTCACGATGTATCCTGGCATAAACACACAAGTCAAGGATAAATGAATTGATAATTTCGATTTGATTTGGGTTTTGCAAGTCAAGGATAAATAAAAATCAGAGTGGATTGATTTATGGCTTGGAGCATGCAATACACACGCGATGACCTAGCTAACGACTGCCCAAGCAACCCACGCATGTACATCATGCATTGAAAAAGAAATTTGGGATTAATTTTACCGATAATCATTAAATTTATGTATAAATAATGCAAAAATACTTACATAATTTTTTGTGATAAAATTATCACTAAATTTAGTAGTATTTTACATAAAAGTTATCATAATCTATTTTCGATAAAAATCAATACCGAAATACTGACGTGACTAATTGTATACATGTGAATCTGTGTTTTTTGGCACGTCATCAGCCATATCAATGAAGCCATCCACGTCAGCGTGTCCCACTTATTGACTGAACAAACAAATAAATCAATAGATAAGGGACACGTGTGAAATTGCAGAAACCCATTTGAAAGCCATTTCAGCTTGTCCCACTACTTTACATCAACAATCCATTTGAAACCAAAAAAAAAAAAAAAACAAATCTTGGCTGCCATTTTATCTGATAGACACGAAATCTAACTCATACTCTTTGTTCGAAATCGAGGCGCAAGATCTGTGTGACTGTCTCAATCTTCGTAAAATAGAAGATCTGGAGAGAAAACAAAAGTGGAGGTAGTAGACGACATCTTATTTCTTTATATCTAGAGAGAAAATCGAAATGAATGTCTCTATCTCCGTAAAATAGAAGATTTAGATAGAAAATTAATACCAAATTAATAGTTCGATTCTTCTTACATTTATTATTTATTTTTTATTATTATTTGCATACCAAATTAATAGTTAATTGTTTCAAGTGGTTGATAACAATAATTTTTTCGTACATCATATGTGATAAATCTCAAAATTTCACAATGAGATGGGGTGTCTCTGTATGTGAAGGAAGTTTGATCGCTTAGGAGGCAGGATCCGATCGGATTGAAGCAGGTGGACCTGCAAAAAAAAGGAGCTTACCCGATTGTGCCTGGTTCAGACACTCCAATGCTTAAGTTATCAAAAGGTATTTAGCTCGTTTAGAGAGAGAATATTGGCATTATTTAAAGAGAGAGAGAGTTGTTTTTCCTAGAAATAAACTTATTATTTATAGAGCTATAGGAGCTTGAACAATACTCATGAATAGATGGCCTACCCTGCAGCAAGCATGGCCTATTCTTGTAGGCTACGGCTATTTGATGGTGGCATGTGTCAAAAAAATATCGCCTGTCAGAGAGAGGTTTTATCCGATTGGACAACCTCGATTTCCATATTTGACTATCTGGCTGGAGGAGCTTTTATGGACCTTTAGCTTCGTGCCTTTGGGCTTTACTGGGCCTTTATCTTATATTTTTTTACACGTTATCATTTATCCCCTGCTAATCAATTTGATTGAAAAAATCGAAGTTGCTGGATTTGACAAATCTTGATAGCCACTTGGCTGTGTCGTGGCTAATGAAAAGGGCCCATTTGATGGGTATTAATGTCTTTCAAATTGCCTTGATAAAGATGAGTGAGCTCGATAAATCATCAGTCGGGGAGACTGAAATTAATAATCGCCAGCATTAGGAGTCTGGGGTAAGTACATTGATTAGGACGAATCGTCGATTGAAATAAGTCATCAGTCTTTCGACTGGGATAGATAGATTGATCAGGATAGATGTATTTTAGAGAATCATCAATCTTTCAACTGGCATAGATAGGTTGTGTAACACTCTTGTCTGTAACAGTCTTTCAAATTTAAGCGATTTGCCGATTTTTTTTATCAAATTCTTAACCAAATTTATTGACCGTCAATACTTAATCATTATTCAAATTCACAACTAACTTATCATTGACTTAAAACTGTCGAAAAATACTATTCATTTTATCAAAAATCCGGCAGCTAACGACTATATACTTACCTCCTGAAAAATAGATAAGCCATAGCCTCTCAGAGGCACAACAGTCTATAACAGACATAAATACATATTTCAGACATTCATTCACATATCAAACAGATCCATTCAAAACTACTTCCTAACAAAACACATAATTACAGTCACAATAATTTACTGATCAAATACAGTCTAGTCCTTTATTTCAAATATCAAAATATATACATGCCAAAATATAAAATAAAGTCTAACTGTCTCTTTCTCTTCAAACCTTACTCCATCGTGTACTATGCTCCAAAATCTCTTCAAAACCTGCACGCAGTAAACACTACGTGATGAACACTAAATATGCTTAGTGGTGACTATAAATCGAAGAATTTTTCAAACAAGCATAATTGCACTAATTATGCAAAATATCATTGCTTTTTATCAAAAAGTATTTTTCAACATTTTTAATAGTATTTTCAATTCATTTCTAAACTTTTGACAAACTTTTCACTTTATTCTTAAACTTTTCAATTATTTACAAAAATATCTTTTTTTTAATTTAATTATAAAATTACCATTATTTTTTTATTTTCACTTTTTAATTGACTTTTGAAATATATAGCAATTTATTGGGTTTGACTTTGACTTGTTAGGTATAATTCTTATCTAATAATTCGGATACAATTATCAGTTCATTTGATATTTTACACTATTAATTATTACTAATATGACAAATTTTCAATTTAGTTCTCAATTTTTCAATTGCTTACAAAATTATTCTTTTTACACTTTAATTATGATTTTGTCATTAGTTAATTTATTTTCACTTTGACTTTATCAATTATATATTAAAATACAATTATCAGTACTTTTAACATTCATTGCCAAGTAATATTATTACTTTGACAAACTTTTCAATTAACTCTTTAATTTTTCATTTTATTACAAAAATATCCATTTACACACTTATTACAAATTTGTCATTTTTACATTTTAATTGCAAAATTGTCATTAGCTTGCTTATTTTTACTTTTCATTTGATTTTTGGCTTACAAAATGTTATGTTCGGTCCTCATTCGACTTTTTATGCAATATATCATTTTTAGTCCTTAATTTCTCAGTTAATTACGGTATTGCCATATCTAAATTTTTAATTACAATATTAGCACTATTTTTTAAATTTTCCATTTTCAAAGCATTAATTGGCATAAATATACCAATTGGTAATCATTTTGATTTTTTAATGTAAAATTTTATTTTAGTCCTTTTTTTCACAAAAGCTTATCTTTGGGTTGTTTGATTTTTAAATTTCCATTTTACCTTTATAAAATATTTTCTCATCTCTTTTGCTTATTAAGTACAATTTTTGAAAAAAATTATAGTTTTACCTAAAACTTTTTATTTCTTTCAATTAGATCCTTCTTCACTTTTAACTTTTATTTTGTATTTTTAATTTATTTTAATTATATAATGTCCCCAGTACAATCTCGATAGAATTTTTCAGATAGGATATACGGAATGTGGATCGCATAAGGCCACATATAGACTGAGAAATAATTCCAAAGGATCAAATCTCACATATCATATATCAAAACATATAGATACTATAGAGATCAAAAATCATATCATAGCAAAGCAAGTTTTCATGACTTACATCGTAGTATAGGGTATTCCTATGACTAGCCAATCATATCTTGACCAAGACTTTTACTGCCTGACTATTGCTAAGGACAAAATCACTTACTTTCAAAATACTTTTCAAATTTTCAACAATTGCAAATACTTTTTCAAAATAGTATATTTTGTCAGTCAATTATTTTTCAGTACTTTTAACTATACAATATCTTTTTCTTTTCTATTATTTTGACAGTCACTTTTCAGTACTTTATATATAGTTTGCGAATTATGTTATCATAATTCACAATGGTCATTTTACATATTATACTTTTCAGTGTCTTTTTATTTCACTACTTTAGCCAGTTATTCTTTCAGTATTTTTTATATACTCTGTAAAATATATCATTGTAGTTTATCATTTTTTGTAAATTTATGAATTATTTCTTAATAATTCAACAGTTTCACTTTACAATTCATTTTACCTTTTTAGACTTTTAAGCAGTTTGCTTTCTTTTTCTGTCCAGTATTGCGGTTGTTTGGAATGTGCAATACTTTTATACGGTTTGTAAAGTATTTTACAATAATTCACCATTTTCTTATTGAATTATGAATTATTTCACAATAATTCATCATTGTCACTTTACACACTATACTTTTTATTATCTTTTTAGTTCAATACACTAACCAGCCAATCTTTTTATTAACTTTGGACAGTTTTTTAAATTATATCAAGATAATTCATTATTTTTTACTTAAATTATGAATTATAACTCAATAATTCAACACATTTATTTTTTATATATTCAAATATTTTCAATAAAATATTCAAATAAATTTTATAAAAATTCATAAGTACATTATTTACTCATTTCATGCTTTATTTCACAAAAATTTATTATTTTCACTAGTTACATACTTTCTTAATTATTCCAAAAATATTCAAATAATTTTCATAAATTCTCTAAAAATTTATGGACAATTTATTTCATTTCTACTATCAATTTAAGGCTTAAATCATAAAAAATAACCAAAATATACTTAGGTTTTCTTTAAGCATAATTTCATCCTACACATGAAGTTTACTATACAAAATTATTTCATTCAAATTAAGCTTATAATTAGGCTTACTTAAGGTCTAATTACACTTTTCTAGCATCAATTTCAATTATACATATTTTTATTAAATTTTCCTTATAATACCTAAAGGAAATCCATGAAAATTTTAGAGAAATAAAATGATTTATTAGTCACTAACCTTTTTTTTTTTTGTGCTTAACCTTCCTTAAGTTTCCTTTTCCAAGCCTTAAATCATAGAAATCATCCATCTTCAAAGAAACCTACATAGGGCCGAAAATTCCATCAAAGAAAAACCTATTATTTTGATCTCTTTTGATGAAATTAATATAATAATTGAACTCTAGACACCTAAAATCACTAGTAGGCACCTTAGAACAAAATTAAAACCAAGAATTTATCTTTCCTTCAATTGACGTCTAACACTTTATCACTTGATTTTCCTTGCTTATCTTCCTTTAATCAATGGTTTGAGGATCAATAAAGCAACTAGAGAGGTTGAAGATAATTTTTTGTGCTTGAATTAAGAGAGAAAGTGAAGGAAAATTTGAAGAAAAATAGTGAAAAATGGGAGAGAATGGTTCGTCTTGGAGAAGAAGGAGAAGCCGGCGAAACATTCTGGAAAATCTCTGATTTTTTTGTCTTTTATAGTATCTCCTAATGGGCTTGGGCTTGGCTTTGGGCTTGGGTTATGGGCCTAAACCAATTAACCAAAGCCTATTAATTACCCATTAATCAATCTCAATTAATTTCTCCCCCTTTCCAATTTCAAATCACTTCAAAATTGATTTCATCATTCTTATCACATTAAAAATAGGTTGTACATAAAATTTCAATCCAATTGGAGTCCGTTATTGATTTGATTCAGCTAAATCGATCCGATTCAAAAATACCGATGTTACTGAAAATTTTACTTTTTGTAGCCAAAATAATCTACATATTATTTTAAGTATATCTATAATTTTTGATAATTTTTAGACTTTATTTGCTATTTTTAACAGTTCGATCAAACTTTGGTCAACACAGTTAACCTAAAACCGATCTACTATGTTTTTTTTGTGTTTTTGATTTTTGAAGGTCCATTTGACCTCTATTTCACTTCAAATTTTAACCTTAGACTACCCGTGATCCATATTTTTCGATGGTCCAATAAAATATTTTTCACCTTTAGATATACTTTTCAGCCTAGATATACTATTCACTATCGAAAAATACTATTCATTGCTAACCCGACGTTTAGGCCATTATACGTTGATTGAAATTTATCATTGATCGGAATAAGTCATCAGTCTTTCAATTGGGATAGATACGTTAACCAGGATGTATCATCGGTCGGAATTAAAGAATTATCAGCCTTTGGCTAGGATGAATACATCGACCGGAATGTGTAATCGGTCGGAATTGAAGAATCATCCAGCCAAAGGATAGCTATATCGATCGAGATATATCGTTGGTCGAAATTAAAGAATCATCAGCCGTTTGTTGGGATAAATACATCAATCGGGATGTATCATCGATTAGAATTAAAGAATCATCAGCCTTTGACTGGAATAAATACATCAATCGAGATGTATCATCGGTTGGAGTATGTGTATGGGCATTATAGTGGGATATAGTGTGTTGCTTCTCAAAATTACTATATATTGGGTAGTATGTTGTGTTATTTGTACGAGACTTCGGCTAAAAGTCAATTGCATTATTTTTTTTACTCCCCACTGAGCTATTGCTCAGCACGGGTGTTCTTCCCGTGTAGGTACATAAGTATGGAATATTAGTGCGGATTTCAAGTCAACATCTGTAGGCAACTAGAGAGGATAGCAAGTGAGTACTAGTTTTGAAATAGAGTTATTTTTGTAAAGTGCTCAATGTAAAGAATTTAAATATATGTAATGAATTAATTTGTAATAATACTTTAAATATGTTTAATTTATATGTATGTATGCATGTACGTATGTATGTATGTATGTATGTATGTATGTATGTGCAAACATTTTAATAAAGAAAGATGTAAATAAAAAGGAATAAGATCTAGCGTTACAGCAAGTGCTTTTGTCCCAGCCAAAAAGTTCATAAGAAAATTTAATGAATATACTTATTATACTTGGACATTAAGTTGTTGATTTTCTGGCAAATACATATTAGAAACAACACATTTATAGAAAATGGATGTGACGATTTTATAATCTGAACCATTCATCGAAGTGGACCTGATGGTGTTCAGATGGATAAATGGTCTACTTTTTGTGCAACCTTGGGACCCAAATTAGAGTTGGAGTTTTCCTAAATTGCACCCTGCATATAAACCTTAATTACCATATATATTACTATAGATGAATATTTTATTCAAATGTAATTTTAAATTAAGATACGGGAGAACTAAATTAAGTAAATTAATCTTATAAAAGCTTTTATTGAAAGAACTTAAAAAGTACAGTAAAATCTGGCAAATCATACTTCTGTTCACTTATAAAACCACGGAAACGTATCTAACAGAGCGTCCTTCCTCGTCATATCCGACTGTAAGCTGCTGTTGTAGTTTTAGACATGGATTTTGGTGGTTTTGTTGTCCCTGAAAACAACCAAGAGCCAAATGTTGGCAATGAGCAACACAGAGATCATAGAAATCCTTTTTAGAGATGTGATTTGGGGTATGGCGCCAACAAATCTTCTGTTCATCACTTACACCACAAGGTGATGGGTTACTGCAAAGAATTACCTCCCAAACCTCCATCGCCTTTCCTTACTATCAACCACCCTCTCCTGATCTCACTACCAGCATAGGTATGCCTGCTTGTTCTTCTCTTCTCAATTAATTGAATAACTTTTTTTTTTCTTAAAAAAAGTGTTCGGTCTATGGTTTAGAATTTTCATTTTTCTTTGGTAAATGTAGGAATTTATTTCATACATTAACAAATATAAAAAATACTCAGAAATTGACAATTTTGAATTTAGGATAAGGTTTAGCAGAATATATATGAAGTAAATCACATTTGCATGTGAAAATGTTTTTATTAAAAAATATATCCTTAAAGTGATATAATTAAATAATACAAATTTAACTTTAAATAAGTAAAAGTGGGCTAAAATGGGCTTTATTTATTATTATTATTTTTTTAATAAAGTTTGTCCAATTGAGCCGTTTAGGGATAAAATATAAGCCATTAACAGACTTGAGATGAACATAATGACAAATTTTGCAAGAGATATTTATTTAAAAAAAATTAAAAATAAATATCCATATTTAAAGTTTCTTTTTTTTTTTTCAACCAAAATCTGCTAATATATATATATGGGTAAGTTTAATTTTTAAGAGGCAAAAGATGCTGTAATGATATATAATTAATTAAGTTGCAGGTTATGGTAATAAAAGTTTGAAGAGAAACATGCATGTAGAAAAATCATCAGTTACACCAATTTTAGTTGTTTCAATTGATTCTGAGTTCTATCCTTAAACTGGATCAACCCGTCTTCAGCAGTATAATCCTGGTAATTATGCCAGGACCATTTACAGCATCTCAGTTCATAGAATTAGGACAGCAGACCTTAATCTACAGGTTCATCTCTACAAAAATGGCACTGCCTCCCCAATTGCTTATTCCTCTCTACACTTCTCCCTCTGGATTTTACCCTCCTATTCCTGGCAAGCTTCTTTCTACACATTTTCATGTTTCTTTCTAAAATCAGATTTTTCTTTTGTTTTGAAATTTATCATTTTTTCTCGTTATGCAGAGAGATGGAGCGGTGGCTCCGCTGATCCAGAGCCTGGAAGGTGCCACAGAACTGATGGAAAGAAATGGCGGTGTTCAAGAATTGGTATTGCCGATCAGAAATACTGCGAAAGGCATACAAATAGAGGACGACATCGTTCAAGAAGGCAATTACAAGACCAAAAATCTGCCCTCGCCAGAACAACTATTACAACAATGGAGGCAGTAGCTAGCTCGGGCTCAGTTCCGCTTATTGCCAATCCGCAACATCCTAAAGAATCAATGCCGACTGAACAATCCTTCAAATCGATATTTGGAAAATTTGCCTTCGATTCTTTCATTGATCTGAACTTATTACAGGACCAAGAAACTCAGCATCACCAATTCTTTGATGACAAATCTTGCTACTCTTTCACTGACTGGCCCGAAGAACTGAATTGCGCTTGGACCTCAACTCTCTCCTTATCATCATCTTCCTCCTCAGTTAACAATGAAATTGGTGATTTAGACCAAAACCAAAGTATTGAAGCAAGTAGCAAGAACCCATGCGAAGGATGGGAATTTGGATCTTCTTCCAAGAAAGAAGATGCGAAAAATATTGTAATGGATGATAAATTATTTTGGTAAGTGATTTAGTAGTATATAACTATATATATAGTCTGTTATTTTGATAGAGAGGAGTTTATCATCCTTTTAAGTTGTGTTATTTGCAAATTGGTACAAGGGGTAGGTGGATTCATCCTAAGCAAAATTCGGTTGAAAAGTTAAACAACTTATCCTTCATATTCCATTTCAATTTCTTAAATAATTCAAATCATTTATCATAAAGCTCAGTTCAGTTAGCCTAATCTTTTAAAACCTCAACTGTAAAATTTTCATCCGAAGGTATCATACGATAAACTATTTTACAATTCCAAAAACCATATAGAAAAAAAAAAAAAAAAAGAAAGGAAACGGGGAGCTCAGATTCTATGGGTGTAAAAGTAGTCTGTCATGCCCAAATTAGGCATTCAGTACGAGGAATTATCTTATAATCACTGCATCCCCAAATTCCAACACACAAAACACTAACCTCAACCCAAAATAAAAAGAAGACAGCAGCAGCAGCCTCAGACAAGCATAAACGCTGTCATCAAACATATTTAGCTGCTGATTTGTAATCCGACCATAATCAACATCAATATCAGTATAAAGAAATGTAATCACAGCCCTCCCACCAAAGATTAAATTTGGCACACAACAAAAATCAAAATGTACAACTAAATTTCACATATCACATCAAAATAAAAGGCAAAAACAATGAAGATGTGTAAATATATGCAAAAACAAAAGAATGAGATCGAGCAAAGGCTCCTCGAGAGTCTTAAAATCTGCCGCACCCAAATCCTACTTGCACACAGGTGATTTTATAGAAGGATCTTTAGGTTATTTCGATGCAATTACATTATTATCCTGTGTTTCTGGATCTGGGCCGAATTTGGGCTGACCTGATTTAAAATGTGGATTTGTGTGGGCCAAAAGCCCACTTAGTGTCTTTTTCTATTGATCCATTTTATAAAGAAGAGAGATTTTTTTGAGCTTATTTAGGTAGGAATAAAACATCACGCCACCCATATAATGATAAAGAATGTCTATTTGCTTTGACTGATAAAATATTGGCTGTGTTGCTATTCAATTAACGTTTTTCCTTCTAATTGACTCCAACAATAAGTTGCTTTCCCCCTACATATTTTACACAGAGAAATAAAAAAAAAAACTCTATGGTTAAGTTGTTGCAGTCATTCTTCCCATTCTCAATTCTTCTTTCACAAGTTATATATATAGGTATTGAAAAAAAAAAAATTGGGAGAGGGTAAGGTCTCTTCTGCTGTACTTAAATCCATATTCAACTAATTATAAATATATATATATATTTTTTACAATATCCTGGATAATTATTATTTTATAAGCTAGTTTTTTTAATAATCATTTGGAATTCAAAATTATTAATACAATACGTTGAATTTGTATAAAAGTAAAATAAAATCTGTATCATTTCATCTTATATTTTCGTATGAATTTTTTTTCTATTAAATTAAATTATATTCGAGCCCATAAAACTATATCAATTAATAATCACATCAAATCCATTGCACCTATCAATCAAGTATCAATATGTTGGTGAATCAAAGTGCATATGATCCTTATCTCCATACTGCCAAATTATGGCCACCAAACACAAATAATTCAATAGCCTTATCTTCAATGTTTTTCACCTTATGCATCATCAAATTCTTTGAAATTCATCTAATAACCTAATTAATACACCTTCATCTTCACGTTTCCCTTGCTTGTTCTTGTGGTTTCTTTGCGGTTAGAGAGTGTAAAATGCATGAAAATTGTCCTATAAACATCTCCTTTTATATGCCCTTATTTCTCTTCAATGCTAAATAATAAGCATGAGCCATAGAAAGGTTTGTTCACAAGGGAACATACCCTTTTCATGGGAGGACTCACCTGGGGTTTCTAAGGCCATTCACCGAGATAAGGTCCTCCATGCCCTTAACCTATCATCATCTTCATCATCAGCAGCATCTTCTGCCTCCTCAATTTCTCTATCCAATACCTCGTCCAGACGTATTTTTTCTGCTGATGAAGATATAAAAATTCCTCTTCCTCCTTGCCAAAATTCACAGCCACTGCGAAGTAGTACCTCGGCTAAAGGATTCGGGTGGTGGCAAGAGGATCCATTCCTAGCAGCTTATAAGGAATGCACAAAAAATATTAGAAATGGTAAGTTGGTTAGTGATAATAAGAAGAATAGAAATGTAATTGGGTATAATAAAGTAAGGAAAAATAGTATTTTTTCATGCAAGAATTCTTGTGATGTAAAAGATGATAGTTTGGTTAGGTTATCTAATCTCCCTCCTATCCCTAAAGCTAGAGTTAGGGGAAGATGAACCACATATTATGTATGTATGTATATGTGGGATAGGCATATTTCTGGATTCGAAAATAGTTCAATTAATTAAACTATTATGAGATTAATTAATTAATTAGTCTCTGTTTTTTTTTATAAGCAATTAATCAGTCTTTATGTATGCGTCCCGACTCGATAATCAAATGATCGATCCACTGCATGTTTGGTAGTCAAATGATTAAATCTTTGTATTTCAATTTTATTATACTAATTAAGCTTTCGTCCGGTTATGTATCTTAAAATTTTGGGTCTAATTAACATAATAAATCGATGCATCAAATAATTAATGTTCTATAATGAACTCTCAATTAATGCAAAATAATACCTTATTATAAAACATATCAATATATACAAGAGTTTACTAGAATTCAGATATTGAAATATAGCAACTCAACAAAATGAAATTGACTCGTATAGAATGATTAATAATATATAATTCTACCTTCATATTTTCATTCATTATCGAGTGAATTATAAATGAAATATTTAACCCTATTATTTGTTTTGATTTTCTTAATTATTTTATTAGAATGTGTTTATATTTTAAGTTTATGTTACTACAACGTACGTGAAAGAAAAAAACATTTCTGTTGGGCTAATGGGCTGGCTAATTGAATAGGCTAGATGCTTACTTATTCTAACCAAGGATTCTCCATTCTGCAAAGCAGTTTTTTGAGCATTAATTTTGTGTTTAACGTTGTATTAGCTGAGTTAAAATAAAATAAAATCATCATTAAGTCCTACTAGAAATCAAATAATCAAATTTTATATTTATTCTCTATTCTCTCCCTATTAGTTTTACTGTTGTATGTATATTTAAGTTACTACTTTTGGAATCAACTTATTTGTTTAATATATTGCCCTATTTAAATTATGGTTATTTAACATAGAGGCAGTTTTCGCAAAAAAATAAAAAAAATAAAAACTTATATATATATATATAGAAACAATAAATTATGCTAATCTGTCCTTAATTATTTGTTTTGTCCGAATTTACAGAATTTCATATTTATATATTAAGAAAAAGGATTGAATTTGCCCTTAAAATATTGAAATCGGTATAAACTTACTCATTAATATGTTTTTGAGCCAAAATTGTCCTTAAATTATTAAAACTGGTACAAATTTGCTATCATACTATTATGTAAGAGACTCAAATTTGCCATCGAAACTTTAAACAAATAAATAAAAACACACATGACATGCTAATTGTTTCTATATTATAAATTATAGCCCACATGAAATAAAAATATGTGGTTTTAATTAATATGCCATGTGTGTATTTTTGTTTACTCGCATGGAGTTCCATAATTTTTAATGGTAAAATTTGAGTCAATTACGTAATAGTAAAGATAAATATGTATAATTTTTAATATTTAAAAATAACGTTGAACAAAAATATATTTAAAAATTAAATACGTACCATTTTTAATACTTTCGAAAATTATCCCTATATAAATATAAAAATCTTGTAGGTGGGTCGCCCAAAGTATTGGATTATGTCAATATGATCTTGAGACCATCCTGGTGTTAATATATATATATATATATATATATATCGCTGTCCCTTTTTTTTCACGCGATAACTATAATATATTAAGACTGGTTGAAGAAGGTGTGCGAGATCTCAATTCATACGAATCCCAAATAACATAATCCATCAATCAATCTCTCACTATTTATAGATTCCATTTGTATTAATTTATAGCTATTTGTTGCTTTAAGTAGGACATATTATGCACTTTATATCTTTGATATTTAGATTCACATTTTCCTTTAAAAAAATTAAAAATGTTATCATATAGATAAACAAGTATATTTTATTAGTTCAATGAAAAATATAGTATAAAATAAGCAAATTAATATTATCTTTATCTTGTAATTTTTGTCCATCTTTCTATTTTCATTCGTTCCAAAATAATGTAAACTTTTATTTTTGTTACATTATAGTTAATATAAATTGTCTATTATAACTTTATTTAATTTTATCTTATTAATTAGAGGTGACAAAATTAATCCAAATTCAAAATTTCATTCACATCCGTAAAAAAAAAATTCAAACTCAACCCAATATCAATTGGATCAATTCAAAACTGATTCATTTTATTTTTTAATCCAATCCAACCAAATAAAATACTAACTAAACCAATGCAAAACTGACTTATTTCATACTTCAACCCATTGAATATATACCTAATAGATTCCTTTTAAAATTTCCATTAGTCAAAATATCCAATAGATTTCGCCCCTTTTTTTTTCTGTCGCACAAAATTTTAATGGCTACCAAGACATTTTTAATGGAAATTAGCTACTCTATCCTAAAACTATATTTTTTTTAAATATAAACTAAATATTTGCCACTTCTAATGAGAAAAATTGAGAATGTTTTTTTTTTTGAAAATTTTAAAGTCGAAACCATAATATTGTAAATAAATATTAATAAAATATTTTAGTTTTAATAGATTGAATAATTATTGTAACTATCTTTTTTTTTTTAATGTTGTAACTATCTTTTGAAGTATACTAAAACTTAATAAAATTAAATAGATTTTTAATTGTTGACAAATAAATTTAATTATATCCTACTTTTTATATGGGAAAGTTGTAGAAGTTTGTTATTTAACCAGTCTAGTTAAGTTAACCATTGGTAGTTAGTATTGGCTTGGTTAACATGTTTTTGTATAAAAGCCTTAGAAGGTTGTTTTCGTTAATGAATATACAGAAGAAATATTCTCATTTCCATGTTCTTCTTCTTCCATCTTTTTGATCGTCTCTTCCATCTTCTTGATCGTTTAATCTCCATTGCTGATTAACTTGATTTCTTATCCTTGTTTACTGATTAACATGGTGTCAGAGCCTGAACAAGTTTGTTCTCGGTGTTTTTGAATTTCGTAATTTTCAGATCTTAAAATAGGGAGTTGCGGTTGAGCTTAGTTTTCTCTTCCTATCCTTACTCGATTTGTTAATTGATTCAATGGCGATTACTCAGAATCAATCTAATGCTTTTGATAATCTTGGATCTTTCTTGGTTTCGGTACCTCTTACTGGAACAAATTACAGAACCTGGTGCAAATCCATGAAGTTAGCTTTAGCTGCGAAGCAAAAATTAGGGTTTGTTACTAGAAAAATTCCTCAACCTTCTGAAAACTCAGATGATTTTGAGGATTGGTGTGGAAATAATGCTTTTGTCATTTCCTAGATTCTAAGTTCTTTGTCGAAGGATCTATATGATTCTTTCGTTTATGCTACCACTGCAAATGGGCTTTGGGACAAACTGGAGAGAAGATTTGGTGAATCTAATGGACCAATGCGATACCAAATTAAAAGAGACTTGAATGCTACAACTCAAGAAAATAATTCTGTCTCTGCTTATTTTACTAAGCTCAGCAGATTGTGGGATGAATTATATTGTATTGTACCTCTTCCTCAATGTACTTATGGTTGTAAGTGTGGCACATTTAAGGAGTTAAATGATCTTCATAAATCTGATATGATACTCCAATTCTTGTTAGGATTGAATGAAAGTTACAGTAATGTTGCAAATTAGATTCTGCTACTTGATCCATTACCTAATATTGATAAGGTATATTCAATGATTTCTAATGTTGAAAAACAATTACAGATTAGTATGTCTGTCAATGAAAATGTATAGAATAGTGCTCTTTTTACTGCATCAAACAAGAACTCAGAAAGTTCTAAGGCACCGTCATTCAAGAAGAAAGAAAATGCCAAGAAGGGAGATCGATACTGTACTCATTGCAAAACAGAAGTGCATACAAAGGAAATTTGTTTCAAGATTATAGGTTTTCCTTATTGGTATCAAGAGATGAGATAGAAATCGATGCCTAAGACGACTAGTCATAGAGTTAACATGACTAATACTTCTTTTGATGATGATGATAGTGATGATTCAGCTCAGAAATCCATGAAGAATTTTATTCAGCAAGAAATATCAAAACTGCTCAAAGGCAAGCAAGTTGTTCAAGCTGAGTGCATCAATTTTGTATAAGATTTTATAGCTACAATTTTTTCTATTTGTCATGCTAAAATTGGCAAAAATGATTGCTGGATAGTTGACACGGGTGCTAGTAGCCACATTAGTGCTGATAAACATCATTTTGGAAAACTTAATCCTTTAAATGCTCTTAATTCTATCCATTTACCAGATGGTTCTACCCAAAATGTTTCTTTCACTGGTAATATTCCTCTTACTAGCAAACTTTTTCTAAAATATACTCTGTTCATTTATTCTTTTAAGCATAATTTGTTATCTGTGAGCAAGTTCACTAGATTTAATTATGTGATTTTCATTTTTCTTCCTTCTTACTGTGTCTTACAGGACCAGAGGACTAAAGTGATTCTTGCCATTCGAAAACTCAAGGGCAACCTTTATATTCTTGATCATGATTCTTTCTCTCCAAATATCATTCATGAATTTTTTTCCTTTAATTCAATTTGATATTGTACTTCCTAGTAATTTGTCTATCACTTCTCATTTCCATAATTCTATAAATGTTGTTTCTCATAAGTCTTGGTCACTTTGGCACCAAAAACTTAGACATGCTTTAATTCGTGTATTGAAACACTTACCTTCCTTGAATAAAATGTTTGATTTTCAAAATTCCAATGATTTTTGTGATGTCTGTGCTAAATCTAAACAAACAAGAATACCATTTCCTATTGCATCTAATCATACTTTCTGCTTATTTGAACTGTTACATCTTGATTTTTTGGGGGCTCTATTAAAAGGAGTCTTTGACAGGTTGAAAGTATTTTTTGACT
The DNA here is from genome assembly GCA_037975025.1 of Excoecaria agallocha. NCBI lineage: Eukaryota > Viridiplantae > Streptophyta > Magnoliopsida > Malpighiales > Euphorbiaceae > Excoecaria > Excoecaria agallocha. The sequence continues at coordinate 23,504 of JBBPFJ010000911.1, forward strand.
TTAGTTGAAGATTTAGTAGGAGCACCTGGACTTTTCTCATGCAATCTAAGTCACAGGTACCTAAATTGCTGGATAGTTTTATTTGCTTGGTTTTCACACAATTTGGCACCAAAGTGAAGATAATAAGAATAAATAATGGTGGAAAATTTGTGGAAAGACTATGTCAAGATGTTCTTAGTGCTCATGGAATATTACACCAAAGATCTTATGTATATACTCCACAGTAGAATAGGACAGTAGAAAAAAAACACAGACACATTCTTCAAGTTGTCAGATCTCTGTTATTTCAAGCTTTAATGCTTAATACATTATGGGATGAAGCTATACTACACGCGATCTATTTGATAAATAGGATTCCAACACCCGTTCTTTACTAGAAAACTCCTTATGAGTTATTATTTGGCTTGTTACCCGATTATGACGGTATCAAAGTATTTGGGTGTCTTTGCTATTCAACCAATGTCACTTCACAAAGGGATGAATTTGATGCCAGAGCCTGCAGGTCTATTTTTCTAGGCTATATACCAGGCAAAAAGGGTTTCAAGGTGTATAATTTAGATACCCATACGATTATGGTGTCTAGAGATGTTGTGTTTCATGAGGATTGTTTTCCTTACTCAAATATCCCTTCATTATCTGAGTCTCATGACCCGTCTATACCAAATATTGCTTTACTTCTTGATTTTATAAAAGCACAGGAGATGCTAGTTCTTCCTACCTCTATTAATCCTTCCACAGTCGTTGCCATAGATAATAATACAACAGATATTGTTGCTGTTAATGACACCGTTGATTATAGAAGTAGTTCAATATCAACAAAATGGCCCAATTGGTTGTAGGATTTTATAGTCAACAGTGTTCTTCCTGTTTCATCTCCTCATACTTCTTCTACTTACCTTTTCCAAAAGTCATCTTTTTTTCTACCATTACAGATCATTTATTAGCCAATATAATCATGAATTAAGAAACTTATTCTTACAACGATGCCAAAGATGATCCCAATTAGATAAAAGCAATGCAAGATGAGATTGATGCTTTAAAGAAAAATCATACTTAGGAGTTAACTTTTCTCCCACCTGATAAGAAGCCTATTTGTTGTAAGTGGATTTATAAACTCAAGCTTAAGCCTGATGGCAGTATAGATAGGTATAAAGCACGTTTAGTAGCCAAAAGGTATACCCATATTGCTGGTGAAGATTATATAGATAGTTTCTCTCCAGTAGCTAAAGTTGTCACTGTTAGGCTTTTCTTCACAATCACTGCAACAAGGTGTTGGCCTATACAGCAAATGGATGTTAATGATGCTTTCCTTCATAGGCATTTAGATGAAAAAATGTACATGGATCCCACTTCAAGTTATTCTAAGGTTATGTTCGGTGTTGTATGCAAGTTAACAAGGAGTCTTTATGGGTTGAAGCAGGCATCCAGACAGTGAAATTCTGAATTAAGTATTTTTTTGATTTCTTGTAGTTTTGTTCAAAGTCCTCATGATCATTATCTTTTCACTCTTACTTAAGATGATTTGTTCTTAATGTTGTTAGTCTATATTGATGATTTGCTCATCAGCGACACTTCTCTTGTGGCTATTGCTCAGCTTAAGAATGCGCTGCATACCAAATTCAATATAAAAGATCTAGGGGATGCTAAATATTTTCTTAGCTTAGAGATCATTGGAGATGATTGTGGGTTGTTTGTTAATTAAAGGAAGTATATTCTGGATTTACTTACTAGCACTGGTCTTATTGGGTCAAAATCGAAGCCTACACCTCTTCCATCCAATGTGAAGTTATCGACTGATAATGGCAATTTACTTGCAGATTCTCATGAATATAGGTGAATCATTGGCAGGTTATTTTATCTCAGTTTTATGAGATGAGACCCGATATTACTTATTCTATCTAGCAATTAAGCCAATTTGTTCATCAACCTAGAGACACTCATCTCAAGTGCATTCATCGTCTTCTTAAATACTTGAAGCATTATCCCTTCTTTAGTTTATTTTTTCCAGCAGATAATCTTTGCAATTGATTGCTTTTTGTGATGTTAATTGGGCTTCTTGTGTTGATACTAGGAGATCATTAACTGGCTTCATTGTTTTCCTTGGCTCTTATCCTTTTTCATAGAAAACTAAAAAGCAAACTACAGTGTCTCATTCATCAGCTAAGGCTGAATACTAGGAGATCATTAGGCTTCCTTTTTCATGCCTTAAACCAAAGAAATCCCTCCATCACCATGAAAAACCAATGGGGGCCGAAATCTCCATCAAAGAAAACACCATGATTTCAATCTTTTTAACTCAATTTAACCATAAAAATAAATTTTAGGTACCTAAAACTACTTATAGGTACCTTTAAATAAATTTACAACCTTGAAAATCCCTTACCTCATTTTGACCCTTAAGTCTTTTCCTCTTGATTTCTCTTACTTTCTTCCTTCAAATCAAAGGCTTGAGGCTTGATTAATCATTTAGAGGGATAGAATTAGGGTTAAGGTGCTTGACTTTCCAAGGAAAATGAGTGAGATTTAAAGAAATTTTGAGAAAGGGAAGGAGGAGAGTGTGTCAACCAAAGGAGGAGCTGAAGAAGAAGGTAGAATTTTCTGGAAATCTTCATATATTTCTACCTTTTATACTTCTTCTAAAGGGCCAAAATTGGGCTTAAATGAGTGGGCTTTGCCCACTTAAACATTAAGGTTCATTTTAGCACATTTAAGGCCTAATCCAATTTATCTCTCTTTCTTACTTCAAATTACTTTAATTTTGATTCCATCATTCTTAAAACATAAAAAATATCTAGCACGTAAATTTTTGGGTCAATCGGAGTTCGTTATCAGTCCGATTCAAATTTATCTGTCCGATTGAATAACTACCGATGTCACCGAAAAATTCAATTCTTATCACCAAAATATTATGTATAAAAATTCATGTAGGCATGCAAAATCTGACAATTTTTGGAGTTAATTTACTATTTTTAATTATTTATGCAAAATCAAGTCCCCTTCTTTACTAGAAAAATTGATTCGCTACCTTTTTTCGTATTTTTGACTTTTGGAGGTCCATTTGACCTCAATTTCACTTCAAATCTCAACTCCAGACTCACCATGAGCATGAATTTCCAATGGTCCAATAAAATATTTTTGACTTTCGGGTGTCCTTTTGGGTTCGAAAAATACTATTCACTGTCGAAAAAGTACTATTCAAGACTGACCCAGTGTTGAGGCCATTACAGTAGAAGTTTGTTATTTAACTAGTCTAGTTAAGTTAACCATTGGTAGTTAGTGTTGGCTTGATTAACAATTACAATATTTTTGTATAAAAGCCTTAGAAGGCTATTTTCGTTAATGAGTATACAGTAGAAATATTCTCATTTCCTTGTTCTTCTTCTTGTTCTTCCTCTTCCATCTTCTTGATCGTTTAAACCTCATTATTGATTAATTTGATTTCTTATCCTTGTTTACTGATTCAACAAAAATTTTATTAGATTAAAATATAATAATGTAATTAATCTAACATGATATGATCTAGGTTAGAAAAGTATTGTGATAATTCCAACCCCAAAAAGGAATATATATATATATTATATATATATATATATATATATGCACATATGAAGAATATTGGCTTTCAAAAGTAAGCAGTAAATTAGAAGAGGAATTGTACCACGAGAAAAGTTGATTTAGAGAAAATAACAAAAAAAGGAGAGAAGATGAAGGGGTTAAAATTGGGTGACTGAGAGATTATACTTAGGTGGGTAGGAATGGATTGGATAGCCATGGTATATCAATATTGTATGCCACTTGAATCCAATCAACCTGAATCTCCGAGTCAGGGCAACCATGGTTTTTTATTACTATTAGTATTGCTTTTAACTTTTACACATGTTCGATTTTCACATATCTTCTTGTAAGAAAATATCATGATATATCACGATAAAATACGAAAATTAATTTAAAATACCTTTTGAAAAGTGAAATCATAAATATCGAGATCGTTCACCTTTTTACGTCACTGGTCTTGTTTTCACCCACATCACGTAAGTCTCGGGATGAAAACACTCGTAGATAGAAAAAATGTGGAAGCAATTCAACAGAGTTTTGGTGTGGAGAATTTTTTAGCTCTTTTCAAATGGAGAATTTTAGCCCTTATATAGGGCTCCAATTAAAGTAATATTAATTACCTTAATTAGGATGAATTAAATTGGCAATTACAATATTTAGTATTGGAAATAATATCAATTATTAATACGTTAGTTTCTTAATTTAAATTAGGTAACTGTCCATACTAATTTCCACTAATAAAGATAGATTTTCTAATTATGAAAATCCCTAAAATGGAACTAATTCTGTATATATTATTTTATGTTGGGCCAATTTCTTATCTTGTGAGTTATGGACGTATACCAAACTCCTTCATCTCCTACTCACACATGACAAAATAATTTTCAATCATTATCTCCTATTATACAGGTAGATAGATTGTGTGATCAGCATACATTTAGAACACTAGTACCATACACCTGTTAGGGATATGTAGCATCTCGAAAAATACAATCTTCTCATAATAATATGCCAAACCTTAGATAGTTTTCTCACATTCGTTGTTTTATCTCAAGATCTCATAAAAATAATTTTCGTTTTCACTATTATGTCTCTACTTATGAATACTACAATAGATTAACCGGTGAACCACGAAACTACCGAATGTGATCGAAAAATATCTTCCTCTTTTACTATATACCATCCATCAAAGTGCAACTCGCTTTTCTAGTTAGATCTGTTAGGTCGAATTTTTCCATAATCCTTTGGAAATTAACTAAGCTAGCCGTACTGAACTATACTTTAGGGGATCAAAAAATTAAGATCTCATACTAGAAAAAATTTGAGATTATTCACATAAGATTTTCTTTCCTTGGTCAACTTAAACGCATATGGTATGATGCATGTGCTATGGTGTTCTCTCCTTTTCCTTAAAGGAGCACATGTCTTATTATAATTTAACACCATATAGAAGCATAAGGTTACAATACACCAAAGCATCCAACTTTAGTCCACTTCCTTCAGGACTACTTTTGGCTTTTAGATAGAATATGATAGTTATATTTAACATATCATCGAATTGTTATTAATCCTATTTTGGATCTAAATCCAAAGTACACAACCTTATGTGCGTCTTTATCTTGCACGTTAACAAGATTTATCTTGTAATTTCTGCAAGATGGCACTTTTAGTTTGAACAGGTTCTCAAAATTTACTTTATTCAAAAATTGCCTCATATTAGATTTTGTTAACTTATTAACAAAATTAATGTAAACATCTGTGTGAGTGGATTACTTCTCTGTCCGACATTCTCTATCTTATAACAGTAAATGTTCACATATAAACATTCACACTCATGTATTATCAACAATGAACTCAAATATTATTATTCATAAATAATAATATTAATAAATTACAGTATAAATCAAATCCTCGTAAACCCTCAAACCTAACACGTCTCTTAAACACATCTTTTGATACAGGTTTAGTTAAAAGATATGCTATCATATCATGTATAGAAATATACTAAAAGTTCACTTCTCTTTGTGCAATAATATCTTTAGTGTATTGATACTTAATGTCGATATGCTTTGTCCTATTATAAAATTTTGGATCTTTAATGTAAACTATCGATAATTGACTGTCACTATAGCTGTCACAAATTCCTTTGAGGTAGTTACATTTAGATGGTCTATAAACCGTTTTAACCAAAATGCCTCTTATCCTGCAGCTAAGAAAGCGACAAATTCTACCTCAATTATCGAAAGAGCTACACAGGTTTATTTCTTACTACTTTATGAAATGGCACCATTGCCTAGCAAGAAAATATAACTTGATTTGGATTTCCTTTTATCCACATCTCCTCCCTAATCAACATTTGTAAATTCTATCAGTTGCAGATAATCTCCTTGAAAATAGAGAGAATAATCTGCGGTACCTTTAAGATATCTAAGTATTCTTTTCATCGCATTCCAATATGCTTCACCTGGATTAGATTGATATCTACTCACCATGCCCACGGTATAACATATATCAGGTCTAGTACATAACATTGCATACATCAGATTTTTCACGGCACTGGCATATGGAATGTTCTTCATACGTTCCATCTGCTCTTCTATCTTCGAACACATGCTTTTGCTAAGAGACTAATTCTTAGCAATAGGGTTGCCTATGGGCTTACAATTTTTTTATATTAAATCGATCAGGAACTTTGTTAATATATGTCTTTTAAGACAGTGACAATAGTCTTTTTAAGCGATCCCTTGAAATCTTAACTCCAATAATATAATCTACTTGATCCATGTTTTTCATCTTAAATTTGGATGGCAACCAATTTTTGATTATATTTACGTATTCTTTGTCATTTTCTACCATAAGTATGTCGTCTACATACAACGTTTAAATGACAAACTTATTTTTCGAGCTCTAGGAATAAACACAATGATCTTCATCAATCATGTTGAACTTATTCACTATGATTATTTCATGAAATCTCAAATACCATTATATCGAAGACTACTTTAGGCTATAGATTGATCTCATCAATCAGCAAACCTTATATTCGCTACTTTCGTCGATAAAACCTATAAGCTGCTCTATATAGATTTATTCTTTTAATCCTCCATTAAGGAAAGCAGTCTTTACATCCATTTGATGTAGCTAAAGGTATAAACTAGCCACCAAGGCTAAAATCAACCTTATCAACGTAAATCTAAAAACAGGTGAAAAAGTCTCCTTATAGTCAATTTCTTCCTGTTGTGTAAACCGCTTAACGACTAGCCGAGCCTTGTATCTTTCGATACTGCCATTAGTTTTTTGCTTTATTTTAAGAATTCACTTATTCCTAATTAGTTTGCATCCTTTAGGTAGATCAACCCATTTCCAAACATGGTTCGATCTCATGAAAGTCATTTCTTCTTCTATTATCTTAATTTATTTATCTTTAGCTGGACATGAGAAAGTTTTTTTTTTATATTTTTAGGCTTATCATTATCTTATGGTGTGATAAGCTTGTTTTTAGTGTTTATTTTCTGGATAATTTTATGTGTTTTAGTGTCTCATCTTACGTGTTTTTAGTGTTTAAGACTTTATTATTGTTTCTTGTTTGTATTTTAGTTATTTTGCTTAATTTAAAGTTTTTAGGTGCTTAATTGTCTTAAATTTTACATTTTTGCAGAAAATTTTACTAAGGCACGGCTGAGACAAAATGTCCCAGCCGTGTCCAGTGCAAATGGCAAAGCGCACCGTTTCACCATTAGCCACGGCCGAGACTATTCATCCCAGCCGTGCCCAATCCAGGAGTCAAAGCGCACCGTTTCATTAAAAGTCGCGGCTGAGATAAATTGTCCCAGCCGTGGCTATTGCATATTTCAAAACGCGCTGTTTCATTAAAGGTCGCGGCTGAGACATAGTATCCCAACCGTGGCCATGGCAGCCTGCGAAGCACTCTTGATCCAGAAGCTTGACACAGCTGAGACAAAATGTCCCAGCCGTGCCCTTTCCTTCTGTCGCGGCTGAGACAAAAGTGTCCTAGCCGCGGCCTCTTGGACAGCTCTATAAAAGCTGCAAAATTTTCTGCTTAGGGGGTGGTTTTTTCTAGGGTTTCGTGCTTAGAGTGTTTAGGTAGAGTAGAAAATGCTATTTTTCATACTTGGTGGGTTTTTCATCCTTAGATTTTGAGTTTTACTTGTAAAAATTACACTTTTAACTTAGTTTTACTTCAAGAACACAAAGATAGTTATAGTTTTAGTCTCTAGCTTGAAGATTACGGCTTACAATCAAGTTGCTGTTTGGAGAAGAAGAGGAGGAGCTTCATCAACTTTAAATCTTCAGCTTTAAATGGGTTTTATAGTTTTCACTCTTACTTTGTTAAATTTTTACAATATGGATAGTGAGTAGTTGTTTTTGTTGCTTGGGGGAGCTTTGAATCCCCTACTCACAATGTGAATGTTGAGCATATTTTGATTTTTACATGAATGAATGGTCTATTTTGCTGTTACTTATTTATATTACATGGGTTTTCAATCTATTAAGTTAATTTTCATACATGGATGAATGATGTTTATCATATATCTTTGAATGTGTATTAAGTCTAGTGGATTGAAGTCCATGTTTAATCTTGCTCAGTTTTTCCTTCATGAATGCTGTATTATTTTAGACGGCTCCGGAATGGGATTCTAAATGTGCAGTAATTGTGATTTTAAGACTAGAGTGTGGAGTGAAATGGATTAGATTTGGGTTGTTTGGCTCCGGAATGGGAAGGCAAACCAAACTAAGGATGTTAGACCCGTGCATAGGCTAGTTGTTGAGTTGGCTCTGGAATGAGAAGTTTAGCAACTAGAATAGCTGGCTCCGGAATGGGAAGCTTGGGTTAAGAGGGTTATCCCGAGTTCATTCATGTATACTTTTATGCAAAAATTTATTCACATTTGGGTATGGGGTGGATAAGTGAACCCGAGTAACGCTTTACTTCTATAGATATTTACATTTGCTAATTTTTCAGAATTTAATACACTGAATTTAATTTCTCTATTTTACATACTTAAGTTTTTAAGTTTCATTACTTAAATCAACAATTCATACACACAAACAATTGGGAATTCTTTAGCATACAATTAATCCTCACGGTCTACACACACACATTTCCCTTGGGTTCGATATTGAGGGTCCTAACTATACCCCTCTTTATTACTTGTCGATCTAGTGCACTTGCTAGGGTCGCAACATGGTGTAATCAAGAAGGCCTCATTTGTACCTTCGATCTCAAATCATTGGCACGAAATGCTTTTCCTTTTAGATTTTTATGATTTCGAATCTTGATAAATATATCTCATATATTCATCATAGTCTGGAATACTCCCACTAGGATTGAGCTCTACACTCCTACTTAAAAAAGAATCTTGAATATCCATACTCCTACTAGAGTTAGGCATGCTCATTCTTCTACTGAAGGATGGATCTCGAACATCCAGACCGTTAAGAAGAGAGTCTTGACCTTCTTCTTCAATTTTTTTCCACTCAGATGAAGGGATCCGGGTAGTTCATCTTTTTAAGTTTTATAAAAAGTAAAATCTTATCTTACTTTGCTCAACTTTGGAAATTAATTTTTTCAAAAATATGACATCTCGTGATTCAAATTTTGTTATTGAGCCATTTGCTTGCTCATTCATGAGCACGTATCTTTTTGATACATCAGAATATCACACAAAAATACTTTTTTTTCCTCTTGATTATAATTTATCAAATTTATTTGAGGTATTATGGACATAAGCAGCACAACCCCAAGGGTGTAAATGACTCAGATCTGGTTGCTGATCAATCCATAACTTATAAGGAATGGAAGCAACAGACTTAGAGCATACACAGTTTAGAACATATATGGCCGTTAACAAAGTATCTCCCTAATAGGAGATGGATAAATTTGCTTAAGTCATAATAGAATGTACCATGTCTAAAAGGGTTATATTCTGCCTTTTTGCAATACCATTTTTTTATGGAGTTCGAGGAATAGACAACTGATATTCAATCCCTTTTTCATCACATAAAGCTTTAAATTCATCAGAAAGATATTCTCAACCACGATCGGTTCTTAAAAATTTTATTTTTTTGTCCACTTAATTCTCAACAAGATTCATAAAAGTTTAAAAGCAACTAAATGCTTCAAACTTGTGAAAAATCAAATAAACATGACCATACCTAGTATAGTCATCTATAAAAGTGATGAAATAATAGGCTATATACCTTATCCTAATATTCATTGGATCACAAACATCAAAATGAATAAATTGCAAAGGAATGGTGGCTCAGGTTCCTTTTCCAAATGATTTTTTAACTAATTTTTCTTGCAATAAATGTCACATGTAGGTAATTCAATCTCATTTAAATCACATAACAAACCTACCTTAGCTAACCGACGTAGTCGATTTTGCTCGATATGGTTTAATTTAGCATGCCATAATTTCATATTATCCTCATATATATTTGAAGAATAAGAGATTAAAGAAAAATTAGTTTTACTAGAATAATCAGGATCAACATCCATAATTATAAAATTATTCGAAATAAAACCAGAATCATAAAAAAATGTCATCCAAACACAGGTGAGCTTTATCATCCTTAAAATGCATATCAAACCTAAGTTTCATTAAAGTTAAAATAGAAACTAAATTTCTATGAATATCAAAAGCATAAAACACATTGTGTAGGAGTAAGGTTCGGCCTTCACATAAGACTAATCTGCATATGCCAATTCCTTGGATTGCCACTCTGGTATTATTGCCTATATAAATCCACTTTGCTCCAGCAGTTACTCATCTGAACTCTACAAAGGCATCTCGATCCCTTACCACATAATCCGTTGCTTTTGAATTAATCACCCATAAAGGATAAAGTTCAATTAAAATAGAGAACTTGATACACAAATTCCACTCACTCTTGAGTAAGAACAATGTATTTATTTAGGCACAGTGCAATCTTTAGCATAGTGACCCTTCTGCTGGCAATTAAAACACTTCACCATAGAAATACTCACTTTTTTCTTGCCTTTAGATCCCTTTCCATTTTGCTTAACTTTTTTCTTTTTAGGCTTTTAAGTCATTTCTTTACCTTTTCCATAAAAGCTCCTTTTTTTTGGTTTGGTTTGACTTTTTCTTATGAGAATTGGAGTGTGCCATATGTACTTAAGCATTGACCTTGATCGATGCTAAACAGTCCTCTTCCAACTCCAAATGTCTACCGATATCCTTAAATATCTTAATGCTATCCATGTGAATCAGTTGTATTTTTATATGCTCGTAACTCCTTGGCAAAGATCAAATGATAGCCTGAACTTGTTGCTCATCAGTTAACTTTTGACCTACATCACCAAGCTCACAAATTATATTCTCCATCTCTCAGAGATGTTTTCGTATTGAATAATCAGACCTCTTTTGATAAGTATCGAACTTGAACGTTAAAGATCGGAGTCTAGTTAGAGACATTCCTCCAAACTTCTCCCACAATGTGACATATAGATCCATTGCATTTTGATATGAGCAAAATTGCATGGTGATATCATCTTTCATTACACTTAGGAGGATAATCCAAGCAATGAAATTCTTATTTTTTCGTGCTGCATAAGCATCTTAATCCTGCTTATGCTGAGCAGAATTTTCAGTCTCAAGTTTAGTCATAATTGAACTTAAGGTTTTCCATAATCTCTTGCTCCTTAAGCACATACTAGATTTTCATACTCCAGATTTCAAAGTTGTCACCATTCAATTTTATATCTTTGTTCAATTCAGCGACTATCGATTTGGAAGCCATTTAGATCCTCTCATCAAAATAGAACATATGTTGCACTTATTAAAAAGAATATGGCAATACATGCTATTTATTATGCATCTAAAATTAGAATATAATAAAATTATCTGTTAGGCTCAAAATCAAAAAGGTTACTAGTAGTATCCAATGACCTGCTAAGTCCTAATATCTAACCTTACAGATTAAAATTTTATGCATAGTAAATTTGATTTATTGGAAATTAAATCCTCTAACTTAATTAAGGATAATATGTGTATAAGATAATTAAATCTTAACTTAATAATCAAAAAACTATTCTACTCATAAAATATTACATGACAAATAATATTAAAACAAATACATTCATCATAAATATTATAAGGCATGATAATATCCAAAACAAAATAAACATATTTATTATAAAAATCGAATAAATCCAAAAAGAAGACACAAATGTCTCATCTCAAAACAAAAATAGAAAGTATAATTCCTAACATAAAAGTCCATAAAAATATAGTATTACGACACTTATATCAATAAAAACAGAATCCCTATGGACCCAACACTATCCTAACAACTAGAACAGTTATCCTAAATATACGCATTAACTCTGAGCGCACACTATGTGTATAATCATAAAACCATGGGTGATTCACTATATGCCCACTCCTGAGCATCATTTCAGACTGAGTGTTGTTCCTAGACACTTCTCGTTTTGCTACCTTATATAAAAATCTAATAATATATTCTTTATAATTTTCTCTCTAGCACTCAACAAATAAATTTTGAAGTTTCACATGATGGATAAATGATTCACACATGACATCATAAAGCAACTTATCATTCCATCCTCTATCCAGGCTACCAACCCATATACAGTCTTGCATCTTTCTATGCATCCTGACTATATGATGCACAATAGCATCAATGTCATTAATTTTTACTTTTATTTGAAACCTCATGTGATGGATCTTATGCACTTATGCATTGACCAAAGCAATTCCCTGAGAAGTATGTGGAACGATAGGTGTCCTTATCATCATCATATATATCTATTACACATAACAAAAAATAAAAAAAAAGTTAGTATATGCATGTACAAACAAATGTGATTGAAACTCATCTCAATCAAATATAAGAAAAAAATCCACATAATTAGTTTTCAAACAAATTTGAAAATTAAAGAAGATAGAAAACAAATTTTCTTTAAATTTTCATAAATTTTTTTAAAAAATAATTTATAAAAAAATTTTGATCCTCAAAATTTTTTTAAAAATACACATAAAATCATAAAAATTATGAAAATAAGAATTGCACAAAACTGGGTTAAAAATGGTGGTCAGCGGAGCATACTGGTGGCATGTACAATACACGTGCTATCTGGTGGTTTCAGACCACCAGATTTTTTCTAAGGGGGGGTTTTCTGGATCTCCGAGTCCAATCATATGGTTAAAAATAAAAAAAAATCATTTAAAATTTTAACTATGGACTTTTAAATAATTTTAATTTTTTGATGTCCAAAAACATAAAATAAATATAAACCAAAATAAAAAAATACACATATAGAACATATCTGATATGCATACCAAACAACCTCTAATCATGTTTGAATTTTCACAAAAATACAAATCCACAAATAAAAATACAGGAACACAAAAAATATGGCTTTGATACCAATGTAAGAAAATATAATGACATATCATGATAAAATACAAGAAGTAATCATAAATACCTTTCGAAGTGCAGAATCACAAATGTCTAGATCATCCATCTTTTTGCATCACCGGTCTGATTCTCATCCACGCCACATAAGCCTCGGGATGAAAATACTCATACCACGAATTAAAAATCCCAACGAACAAGAGAGAAAAAGTGTGAAAGCAATTCGGTAGAGTTTTGATATGGAGAATTTTCTAGCTCTTTCCAAATAGAGAATTTTAGCCCTTATATAAGGCTTTAATTAAGGTAATATTAATTATCTTAATTAGGATGAATTAAATTAGCAGTTACAATATTTAGTATTGAAAATAATATCAATCATTAATATGTCAGTTACCTAATTTAAATTAGGTAACTGTCCATATTAATTTTCACTAATAAAGACAGATTTCCTAATTATAGGAATTTCTAAACTGGAACTAATTTCATTTATATTATTTCTTGTTCCGATATATACTCATTTATATCGGGATCAATTTTTTTATCTAGTGAGTCATTAACGTATCTCAAACTCTTTCACTTCTTATCTACGGTCCACAATAGATATTGATATATGGATCGGATCAAATCCGTCTAATCTATTTGAATATTGATCCATTTATGATCTATATTTTTTTATTTATTTATAACCCGCTCAAATATGATCCGTTCATTAATGATCCAATCCAAACTTGTCCAATTCCTCCATTTGCTACCTCTATTATTAATTGCAATTTAAGTTTTTTCATGCTGTTAAGTATTAATCATTATTTTTATAATTTTAAATTTTCAGTAGCAATTAATTACACGTTCTATATAGAGAATGGATATAATAAGAAAGTTAAAGGAAAAAAATTGTCATTTAACTATAATAACAATAACTTTTTAATATGTATAAAAAATTGACAAAAATTATGAGACGAGTAGAGTGATACATTATA
>JBBPFJ010000912.1:0-37433 GCA_037975025.1 Excoecaria agallocha
AGACAACTGTCCCTCTTATGACAGATGTCTATCTGTCATTGCCAAAGGCCAAAAATAAGGTTTTTTATGCCTTTTTGCCAAAACTTTTCAAAAAAAAAATGCTCAGAAAATCACAAAGTTTCCATGAAAATGTGAAAACCGAGGTCGGAGCTTCGAGATTTGTGCTTCCGTAAAAAATGTATTATTTTCTCATCATCAGATAACCCTGATCTATACTATCTCAGGTCACTATGTTTACAAGAATTGGAGATAAGTGCTCCAAAGAAAGACTAATGGCACAAAATTGATAAGCAGGTGCATGAATATATAATTGAAATTTGATAAAAGAAAATTGTGTCAATAATTGAAATTTAATTAGAATTGCATAAAAAATTAAAAAGAAGTGTTTGATAAAATAAATTGAAATGAAATATGTATTGGAGAAAACTACTCCAACAAGAGAATTAGATGTATATAATTTTGAATTAAAGGGCAATGTTGGAATTGATTTAAAATCAATATTTTTTTGTAGTAATTAAATTAGTGAGTTTTATTTTTATATATTTATAACGTTTTTATTCATTGTTATTCAGATAGTGATGTTAAATAGTATTAATGTAATTAGTGATTAATGAAATTATAAATTTGGTTTATTAGTGAATTTAGTGGGTTAGTAACCTAAATTTATGGTTCAAATATAAACTTATAAATAGTATATGTAATTTTTTTGACGGAAATAAAATTTATATTCTTGATCCTAAAAATATCCCAACGAGTATTAGCATCTGAAGTTACTTGCATATCACCATCCTTCATAATTTCGCTATTTTCGTCTAAATCAATTATCTTATCACTATCTTGCATAAACTATCGGATTTATTATCCGATTGCTCGTAACTAGATTCCAATCCAACAAGGGCAAGATCAAAATCAATTCCCTTCTTTACCTTGTGAAGCATGCATTTTTAAGCAAGTTTTTTAAGCAAAAATTACCCTCAAAGGTACTAAAATAATACAAAATATCCTTTTATGTAACGGTATTAACACAACCAATCGGGTAATAATACTTGTTCGTTACTTAAAAGTAGAGGTTTTAAAAATGAATTTGATAGGTTATAATTAATTTTCCATCCAATCCATCTAAAATTTTAAATGATTTGAACCCAATTGAATATAAATTGAAATTTTTATATTGAATTAGTTGATTTAATTGAGTTGTATGAGTTATATTAATTGTTCATGATATATTATAAACATATAAATTATAAATTACCATATTTATATTTTTAAATGAAAACATTAATATTATTTTTGTAAATATTTTTTTAAATAACTCATGCATGTTTTAATTTTTTTTTAAATTACAAAAAATAATAAAAAATTAATAATGTTTTAAAACTTAAAAGAAACTAAATGGTTTAATTATAATACACCCAAAAAAAACAAGAAAAATACATATAAAAAAGATTAAAATTGAGCTATGTCAACTCTAATTTAAGTAAAATTTTTTACTTATTTATTATGTGTTACAATTTATTTTTCTAAATTAGAGATTTTAATATAGTACGATTGCAGCAACTAGTTTGCTTAGGAGTGTGCATTGATCAACCCGATCCCGATTAACCCAAACCCAAATTTTAAACATTCTTCTCACCCGACCCTACCCTATATAAATATCGAATTCCTACCCAATTAACCCGATATTTTCAAACCCAACCCTTTTAACCCAATCTACCCGAATTTATTATTATTATTTTTTTTGTTTAAACTTAAAATTAAATTGAAATACAAATCAACAAACTAACAATTTAAAAATTACAATAAACATATATTACATAATAATTGAATACTAAGAACGATAATCAAAATAAACGTCAAAAATCAAATTAAACATTCAAAATTAGACATCCAACAATAACAAACAAATATTAAAAACGTCAATACACCATCGCCATCATCTTCATTCCCTAATTTCTTCGTGACCACCTAATTTATAAACAATGAAAGATAATTAATTATAAATTAAGAATGAAAGATAATTAATTATAAATTAAGAACAAAAAGCAAAATAAATAAAATTTAAAATGTAATTAAATTATTTCATTGAAGATTTTAAAATGTAAGAGAAAGTCATTCTTACCTGCCAAGATTTTATTTTCAAAATTATTTCTAAGGCTCTAATACTCTGCTTTATACTACGAATTGTTTTCAAAAACAATATTGCAAAAACCAAAACAGATGACATGAGAAATTAAAACATACAAGGCAAATCCCAAGGTTCACACTCGTTCAAATCAACCTCACCAATAGCTCTAGCACAGTAGCAATTATCAGTAACTTTTGGAGATAGGTAACAAGTTATAAGCTCTTCATCAGTTGGATGGAATCGAAATCCTGAAGGCAATTCAAGCTGCTCATCATCTCTGTTAGCCATACAATTATTTTCCATAACTACAAAATCGACACAATTAATCAAGAATTATATAAATCATGTAATCGGAGGACCGATTTTGAAAAACAGAGAATTGGAATTGAGAAGAAAAGGTGGTGCTAACTGTTAAAGAGGAAAACAATTTTGAGTATTAGAGCAGAGAGAAATCACAAAATTCATCAAATTCATCATCGTCAAATAAGAACAACAGTGAAGAAGAAAGCAGCAAGAACAAGAAATTAAAAAATCAAAGGGGAAATCTACAGTTCGAAGACCTCTAAAACTTTCACTAGCTGCTGCACCATAAGAGAAGAATGCATGCTTTAAAAAGATGAAAAACATTCTCTGATCCACAACTAACAATAGAGAACACAAAGCATCTTAAAAAGATGAAAAAAATTCAAGATCAATTATGAATGCACGAAACCACAACTAACAACAAAGCATCTTAAGAGCAAAGAGGATAAAAGAACAAGAACAGAGCACATACCTTTTTGCACGCCAAAGTGCAGTGAACAAGGGAGACCAAAACCGATGCGAGAGGGAAGAACGATTCACGAAGGAGGCGAGAGGGAGACTAAAACCGCCGTTCACCGGCGACGGTGAGAGAGCCAAGGACAGCGATCGATGGCGTCTAGGTGGGATTAGGGATTTGAGTTCGAAGAATTGAAGGCACTGCAGGGAAATTGGGATTTTTAGATTTTATGCAGGTAGATTATTCGGGTTTGATGTCGGGTCGGTTTTAAAGGGTTGAATCCAAATCCAAAATTATCATTATCCTTTAATTCGAACTGATCTTATTAACCGATTAATCTCATCCAAATGCGTAATTTGGATTGGGTGAATCGGGTTGGTTTTGTGCACAGCCCTAATTTTGCTAATAAAATTGAACAAACCATCACGTCCAATCAAATTACAAAAAGTGTATTTAATTATAGAAATAAATTTTGGAGGCTTACATGACTCTTCAGCTCAACTTTGTGACGCATTAGTTGGATCCCTGTGCAGTGATGGGGCAAGTCTATCAGTGGAGATTTGGAGCCTCAAATGTACAATTGATTGAACGAAAAATAAATTTATTAAATCTTTTTTTTTTCTTTGTGACAAATTTCTCTATAAAATCATTATTGCTCTTGCTAATACCTTTTCCTTCGATGGTAGCATATGCATTACTATCCTTTTAGGAAGTTTGATTTTTTTATTTATTGCAGTTACCATCTTCAAAATGGGTATTTTTACTTTATTTTTGGTGATTTTAAAAGATAATTTTCGTGAAAAAAAAAAAAGAAAATGAATTTCATAAGTGAAGTTTGAAAATGAGGATTGCATTTTAATCTATCAGATTCTCATTAGAAAAAATTGTAATATACTAAAATTTGAATAATTGAAGATAAATAAATAAACAAAACAAAAATATTGGTGTTCATAAATTTGTGAATTTTGCGAATTTCAGTAAAGTTTTTAGCTAAATGATGAAAATTTTGATAAATTAAAGAAACGCAGACCAAAAGCTTAAAGTACACACAGTATTAGAATAGAAAGGCAAACTGCTACAAACGCATGAAGCGTCTTTATGCCCCGATTTTGACCCAAATTTCTCAACTTTTAATCCTCCTCTATAAAAATCACAGATCTTACTTTCTTTTCCTTCAACTCTAAACTCATTCTATGATGCCCATGTCTCGGTTATGTACGAATCTGGTTTTGGCTTTGCTTTTGCTTCTGAGCTTTAAAGCGGCGTCTTTTCCTTCGGGATCGCGTTCGATCCTTCGTGAATTGACCAAGGACAACGCTGCTAAGGTTGATTACGCCCTTGATTTGAACGTCTCCAATTTTGATGCTGTTCTTAGAGATACTCCTGCTACTTTTGCAATCGTTGAATTCTTCGCTCACTGGTCAGTTCTCTAATTCTCTGAAGAATTTTTTTTCTTTTATGATTTTTTTTCCCTATTTGCTACAAAAGTTGAAACTTTTATTGACACTGGAATCCGGTACATTGATCGTATTTATCATCTGCTGTTTTGGTTTGTGGGTAGGAACTAAACTTGAAGTTATTTTCAGGCATTTAGTTTTGAGCGGATAATACATTTTCGAATTTTTAAGTCTCTGTATATGTCTCTAGTCTGATCATTTGGTGAGTATGTTTCAAAGCCAATTTTAGTAAAAGAATGTCAAGTTTGGCAAATTAAAATGATTAGAACCCTAAGTAAATAGGGAGAGAGAGAGAGAGAGAGAGAAAGAGTTAATTTTAAGGTACTTGGAACGCCTTCGAGGTTGGCCAATAACTTGCAGTCATCTCATACACTTTTTGGCGCTCAGTTTAGAATTGCCTAGTTTGCCAGAACTTGAATGTTTATGGCTCTCTCAACTTAGAAGTCGTTTTATTTATTCCATGTTTTTTATTTCATATTGGATGGATAGTTAATACAACAATGATATGGTTACTAGATCGATGTGTGGAATGCTGTTAAAATATACTTGTCAGGTGCAATTAATTTTCTATGCCACTTATTATTATTAGTGCTTCTCTAGCCATGGGGTGTTTGAATATCAAAATGGCTGTTCAGAATGGTCATGCATATCATGCAAAATGTAATCAAACTCACTTTTGCGCTTGTTTTGTTTCCCTGACAAACATGATTTAGATAGTAAGTTGCAATAGAATTATTCCCGTCATTATCACTTCTAACATGGTATATTAGTGATGATGTCACCTTCTGTCCATATTTTAGAGTTGAGAACCATACTTATAGCCCTAAAAACATCACAAGAATTTTGCAACATTAAGCTTGTTTATATACTGAAAAGCCGGTGCCCATTTTTTGATATATATCTATGATCAAAAGTAATTAGTTTAGTTATATTGCACCTGCATATTTTTAGACAGTAAAATCATCAATAGCATACAAATTGTCATGCGCTTCACTTGTTGTTAATGCTAACAAAATATTTAAAAATGATTTCAAAAATTTTTAATGTTGATGGAAATGAACTTTAATTTTTAATTTGCCCATACGAATTGAACAGTGGTGAAGTTTTCAGATATGGGATATATGGAATGCTTCTTATTAAGCGAAGGGCTTTGTGTTAGCCCAGTTGTGTTTATGACTCCTTTTGGGCTTTATCTCTCCCTATTGGTTTACTCAAGTGCATCAACCAGACCTAGATGGAAGTTTGTTTGATATAGTCTCCAATTGGGTCATCCTGAGACTTTGTGTTGTGAGCAAATGTGGAATATCTTTCTAGTAAATGTATAGTGTGGAGGGTGAATTTCACTGGGGGTCCCTAAACTTGTCACCAAATTACTTAAAATATTCCTAAATTTTAGTTTGTATTCTTAAGAATTCTTATATCATTTTGCTCATTTTTCTATGAGATAGCAGCAACTGACATTTTTTCCCCCTGGCTACTAAATCATTATACTTGAATTATTATCTTGAACTGATAATTGTAAGAAGAAGAAAATACTTACTATTGAAAAAAAATAATATTTCCTAATAAGTTAGAACTAAAAACTTCTTTTTTACAAAATACATGTATTTGAAAAGTTAAACATCTATTCATAGATTTCATATACAAAGTCAATAGGTATCAATTGCGTATTGTAATTGAAACTTGAAAACTACCATAAACACAGTTAATGAAATAACCAAAGGGAATTTTGAAAAACAAAAATTGAAGTATGGGGATTCTTAAGATCCAAAGTGAAGTTTAGAGGCATCATAGTTATTCAGTGACAATTTTAGAAACTAGAAGTGAAATTAACCCCAGTATGGCTGCTATGAACTTAGTCAATTGTCTGTGCAGTAAGTACAACAGCTACTGCAATGGTGCAAAAGTTATGTTGTTGTAGCAGCTACTGTAGCTGCTTCTGAGGTGCAAGGGCGTAGCAATTATTGTTAGTTGTCATTAAATTATTTGTAGATAGTTATTTCCCAGAATATTCAGTTCTATTTTGTAAGTTCAATAGATTGGCTGTAAACATGGAACAAGTCTGTTAAGGTGTTCAATAGTTATTTAGTTGACGTTATGTGGTAGATATGTAATCTTTTTATTTATTTATTTATTTTTCCCTACCTTAGTTGCACTGAAATAGAACTGGGATTAGAAAATGGAGAAGATTGCTCAAAGTGGAGTTCTATACTCTAGCATCATTGGGTTATCTAATATGAGCCCTTTTCTGTTAATAAAAGTAGGTAGAAAAGGATGAAATCCCTAAAATACAGCTTAATCAAATTTCGAGTTGAATTTCCTTCAATCACCTTATAATTGTATCTCAAACATGGGATATAACAATGGTCTTGTCATACTGTTTGAAGGTCAAAGAAGCTGTGGGACTCCTTGTTGGTTGTCTTTGGATTCTCTTTGATGAATATTTAGATTTTCAACATTTAGTAGCCAAGCTTCTTTTGTCTCTGAGTTTTATTCTTTACCTGGCATTGTTATTCGTGTTGTTGAGAAATTTATTGCTAAGTATTAGTTTCACATGTTTTCATCATGAAAGAAATGTTAACTGTTTTTTAATTCAGTTGTTTGAGAAACGCTTTAACATTGACAGCTACATTTTTGTGTTTAAATGTAAAACTTGTGATAATGTAAATGGAGTGTACTTGTGACTGAAATAGCACACCAGTGTATGTAGCAACATTATCTTTATATTCTAATTGTTGTTTGATTTGTTGATACCTTATTTTTATGTCAATATTTTTGTTATAATTTATGATTTCTGTGGAATTATTGGTTTTCAGGTGTCCTGCTTGCAGAAATTATAAGGTAATGTGCGGAACATGTTTGTGTTTAACATTTTACGTGTATATTTTCTTATTGTTCTGGTCTTGGATATTCAAATATGCAGCCTCATTATGAAAAGGTTGCAAGGCTTTTCAACGGACCTGATGCGGTGCATCCCGGTATTGTATTGATGGCAAGGGTGGATTGTGCACTAAAGGTATATAGGCTACGTATCTCTGTATAGATGCTCAGCTATAATTCTATTCTTTCGAGAGGGACTTGCCTTTCGGTGTGGCATAACTGTTGATTTCAAATTATTTCTCCATTGAGCTGATAATTAGTAGTTTCCTGAAAACTCTAATTTCCCTTCTAGCTAGTGGTACTGTTAAATTTAGGCTTCTCCATTGATATTGGCTTTTCTAAATTTGTTGCATTCTCCTCATTTTTTAATTACATCAAATGCCTAATTCTACTTAAAAAGCATGGCTGGTGATCAGTTCTTACGTAACTTGTTTGGCAGCACAGATAAACAATAAACTCTGTGATAGATTTTCTGTGAGTCACTATCCCATGCTATTTTGGGGCTCACCTTCCAAATTTATATCTGATGGTTGGGAATCTAAAAAAGAGAAAACTGAAATACATTTGATTGATGATGGACGTACCGCTGAGCGCTTGCTTAATTGGATCAATAAGCAATTAGGCAGGTATGAGTTTTCACTAACTGTATTATATTTTATTGAGATCTTTGAATTTTGTAAAGTACTTCCATTTGGCCTAAAGGTCTGCATGGAATATCTTGATCTTATGCTAATTAATGTGATCTTATATAGCTTTCAGCTTGCTGATATCTTGTCTTGGCCTAAAGGTTCATAAATAACTTGCTGAGTTTTCTCCATCGTTTGGCATAGATTTTGAACCTAGATAATCTCCTCATGTCTTTGCTTCTAACATAATGCCACCAGACCTTCCATGTTTTGATGCATGAAACTAGATATTTGTCAAAATATGCTTTCAGCCAAAATATCTAGTATGAATGTTTCTTTTTTACTGTATTTTTTTTAGGGAAGGCTGTTTACTAATGCTTCTAGATTCTTGGTGAAGGTAATACGGATGTATATTCAAGTTTGAGCCTGATAAATGAAAATGAATAACATAATGAAAAATATAATTGTGATGCTTGTCAATTATCTCAGTTGGTGTTATTCTTTATTGTTATCTTGCTGATTAAAATTTACTTGACAGCCATTGGTCATGGATTTTCTGGTGGCTGGATACGAGTATTAATACTATGTAATGGACAGTTTTTCTTTTGGCACGGGTAACACGACAAGAGTGGGGGCCATTAGTTGACTGCTGCCAGTAAATTAATGGCCATTACCCCTACAAAGGGCAGAAATGAATCTGCTGCAGTGCCACCAGCTTCTAAACTGCCTGTCAGTGTCTCATCCACTGCCAGTCCTTTCATATTTCTCTTTCACTGTAATGGTTAAAGAATCTCCTACTTGAAACATTGCTTGATTTCATGTAGTGACAAGGCAAAGATCAAGTAAAAGAGGCCATAGTTCATTTACAATGGTGAATATAAATAATGAAGTCAGTGTATTTATTAGATGTTTCCCTGCTCAATATTTGGCTGATTTTTTTAATTTTAGGGAAAACCTTCAGTACATATTGGTTTTTTCACGTTTGCAATTTTTACAAAAAATTTGCATGCAATAGGCTGATATCATTACATAACAACTGTGACAACCCTGTTTCTGTTACATGTGTTCACTATTTAATCCACAGCATTGCTGTAACATGCCTTTGTTGTTTTCAGCAGTGAAGTATTGTTTTTAATTGTTTGTTATTGGTTGGCATATTTCACTGTTTCTACATGATTGCATTATCTATTCCTAATTTTTATTATTTTCTTGCAGCTCATATGGTTTGGATGATCAAAAGTTTGAGAACGATCATCTTCCATCAAATATATCAGATCCTGTCCAGGTTTTCATCAGCAGACTCAAGTTTTTTGGTACTTCAATATCAATTCTTTTTAAACTTTTGGATGATAACTTGGTTGCTGCATGGTTAATGCAAGATTGCACGTGCTGTGTATGATATAGAAGAGGCTACAACCACTGCCTTCGAGATTATAATTGAACATAAGGTTTTCTTTTGTTTTGGTTATGTATTGTCCATTTGCCTGTGCTTGTTGTGTCACTTTCTTTATCTTTTTCTACGTATGAGTATATCTTGTTGCTGCAGATGATCAAACCAGAAACTCGGGCTTCACTTATTAAATTCCTTCAGCTTTTAGTGGCACATCATCCTTCTAAGAGGTAAGCACCAATTTTTAGAATGAAGTTTGTTAAACCCTTTTATGATGTTTCCTTCATTGATTTACCCTAGACTACCTGTATTAGGTGCCGGAAGGGAAGTGCAGAAGTGCTAGTAAACTTTGATGACTTGTGCCCACCAGATGAGAAACATGAAGTTGTCAACAATGGCAAGAGCGTGCTTGGGAATTTTCAGATTTGCGAGAAAGAAGTTCCTAGGGGATATTGGGTAGGTCATTTGTTCGTCTCTTCCCCTTTCTTTTGATGTGGCATGCAAGCTGTATAAGTAGTCCTTTGGTTGAGTAAAATTTTATTTATTACTAAAAGTGAGTGAATATATATCAAATATAAATACATTGTGACAGAAGAAATGAGGAGCCCTGGTGGTTTGCTTACTGGTATTTTGATGATATGTACCGTCTACTCATGCTAGTTTGCTAATTGGACTTGATTCCAGTTATTGTGATATCGAATTAAGAGTTGCAAATTTACTACATAATCCCTTGCAAGATACATATCATCAAAAGTGAGTGAATATATGTCAGATACAAATAAATTGTAACAGAAAAAGTTAGGAACCCTGGTGGTTGGTTTATTGTTATTTTGATAATATGTAAAATATGTAAACCCTCGTGCTTGTTTGCTAATTGGACTTAATTCCAGTTATTGTGAGATCAAAGTGTTGCAAACTGACTTTATGATCTCATTATCCAGTTGTACTTGCTATCCTTTCTCTGTGAGGTAATTTCAATTGTTAGTGTCATAAAATTGTTCCAAGTGCAATTGAGAAAAAGAAAATCATCACTATTATTGTCTTTTTCTTTTCACCATAGTGGTTTCAGTCAGCCATGTTTTTATTTCTCTTTCTGTGGTGGCCTTCCTCCTCCATATCCATGAAGAAGTGGGATTTGAAATTTCAGATTTATTGGTTCAGTTTAAAAAATATTGAAGTCAACTACTTAGCACTTCCTGAACCTTAATAAACTTTTGACAGAATTCATTGCTTGCTAATCATGCTTTCATTTGCACAATAAGGATGAATTTGAGCATATTTTTGTTGAAGCTTCAATCATCTTGTTTAGTTATTTTAGCTTTAGTGCTTGTAGATTCTTTATAAAAAAAAACTATAATTGTCATGATATATGGATCCCATTTATTCATCAAGCACTAGGAAACATTTAATGAGTTGACCATGATTGTTATCCTTCCTTTTCTTATTGTGTGTAGTTAAGTTGATTTCATCTCTGCTGCAAATATAATTGTTGGGTTCTTTGTTACTTGACCAATTATTAGATTTATTTCTTGTCATCTTATTTACTGCTCTATGTGCTTTTCAGATGTTTTGCCGTGGCAGCAGGAACGAAACCAGAGGCTTTAGGTAATGATTTGGCATAGAGTTTGACCAAATGCTCTATCAAAGATTTTTTTTCAAATGGAGAGTTCTTCCTGTGTTCTTTACTGAAGTTGCTTTACTCCATAGGCCAACTTTTGACAAGCTTGAAATTAGAATATCATGCCAAATTCCCTTTAAACGTATGTTCTACAGTATTATTTTATCTTCAACTGAACTGAAAGATAGTCCCCATGCCTTTTTCTCAGTACTTTGTGCTTTCTTGTGCACTCAGTAATGCTTTACCATCTATATGTATTGATTTTTCTCTTCATTTGCAGCTGTGGATTATGGGTTCTATTACATTCGTTGTCTGTAAGAATTGAAGATGGAGAAAGCCAGTTTGCATTTACAGCTATATGTGAATTTGTTCACAACTTCTTTATTTGCGAGGAGTGTCGGCAACATTTCTATCATATGTGCTTTAGGTAAAAAGCAAGTCAACATTACTTGGTTTTAGGCCCTACAAGCTTCTTTCAGCTAACTATGGCTTCTACATTACAGTGGTGGTAGTCCTTTCAAGACATCTCGTGATTTCATCCTTTGGTTGTGGGATGCACATAATAAAGTAAATGAGAGATTAATGAAGGAGGAAGCATCTCTTGAAACTGGTGACCCAAAGTTCCCGAAGATTATATGGCCTCCAAAGCAGTTATGCTCTTCATGTTATCTGTCTCAAAGCCAGAGAGACAATGAATTACGTAAGATTGAGTGGGACAAGGACGAGGTATACAGGTTCTTGATTAATTATTATGGAAAAACGCTTGCATCTCTGTACAAAGACAAGGATCATCTGGGCAATGAAGTGACTGATGGGGCTATTGACGATTTGGTGGCCTCAACAAATGCTGTTGCGGTGCCTGTTGGGGCTGCATTGGCTATTGCTCTTGCTAGCTGTGCCTTTGGGGCACTTGCTTGCTACTGGCGTTCACAGCAGAAAAGTCGGAAGTATTACCACCAACTACACTCTTTAAAGAACATATGATATTTAGGAGGGCTGAGCGCTTTTTCAGAAATATATATATATATATATATATATATATATATATATATATATATATATATATATATATATATATGTATAATTAATTAATGAAGTATAAAAGAAAAGGAAAGAGGAAAAAAAACGGAGAGAGATAGAGAGAGAGATTTTGATAGTCGGGAGGTAAATTTCTTATTTATTTTTTCATTCCCTAATATTTCAGGCCAAGGAGGAAATCAGAACTAAAATAGTTAGAGGGACCAAATCACACACACTGATTAAGCTGCCCAGTGGGGTGAAATCAAGGTCTTGACAGAAGCAAGATTTACTCAATTACAGGCCTGCGTAAGCCTTGCTTTGAGGTCGTTTTCTGTACCTTTTTGGTTTTTCTCAAAATTCCTTAACATATACTTGGGTTGTACAGATTTATACCATAATCATTATTTGGAAAAGAATTTTGCCATTTCGCATTTCAATTTTATTTTACTTTTTGGATTTGATCATGTGTTTGCGTGGATCTGCTTAATAGAATGGTTACTGTTAGGTTTGAGAGTGCATTTCTGCTCTTCAATGTACTTGTAGGCCCTGCTGAGGCTATGAAGGATGAAGAGACGAGCTCATCCTTAGTTTTTTTTTGTTTCCTTTGTCAATATACTTGAGGGTCAAGATTTATCGTTGTGTGGCATCAAGTTGATCCCGAAAATATGCTCATTTTTGTCCATTATCTTTACTAAATAACGGGTCTGTTGATTCATAAAGAATCATAACAGTGTCTTATCATTGCTGGTTGATAAAAAGACCTATGAACTTTAATGGTGTCTTATTTTTGGTAAAGGAGATTGATTAAAAGAATAAAAATAAAAATAAATGAAGAAGAAGAAGAAGGAAGACAACATGATCCAGACATGCCAGGCGAGCAGTGCAGAATATAAGGAAATTCGTGTCAGGTAGCTTGGTAATGGTATCAATGCTCCGGCAGTCATGGTCATGGCTACTCTGATTGCCTACATTGCCTACGTAGCTTGATCATTGGATGCTGTACTCTAATTGCCTACGTAGCTTGAGCATTGGACGTTTTCAGGATTCCTTGTCATTGTTGAGGCTAAAATTTGATCGCCTTGAATAGTACAAGTGTTTGTGGATTGTGAATCTTGTTAACGTGAATGGAAACATATAACAAGATTACAATGATGGTGTGCACAGGTGCAACTTTTGGCTGTATTAAAAGGGGGAATATCCGGATACATAAAATCTTCAGCTTTTGAGTAAGAATTTCTTGTACAGTGAGATATGTCCATTTCAAGTATTATAGGATAGCATGTTTTAATTCATTTGCAAATTCATAATGCAAGAGCGGGGAAAGATAGGAGAAATTGAAATAGAGCATTCTTCCTTTAATCAAGTTCAGTTTCTGCTTCATAATGTTGAATAAACTTTATTACTTCAAAAATGACAAATAAAACTTGTCAATATGTGGAATTAGGGTCAAGCCAATGGTTGAGGAGGATTGGTAGATATTGATTATCAGACAAGCAAAGGATAACTTCCTCCCTGCTCAACTGCCAAAGTGTCGGGTTGATTTCAAGCAACTTAAGCACCTCAAAGCTGGTAGTTGAGTTGGTTAAATGAGAATGCCAATTCTGACTCTGCTGCAAATTTTGGAACTACTTTCTTCCATAATAAACAGGGAGCTACCTGATAGAATTTTTTCTAAAAAAGAAAAAATCAATGCTCCAAATCGTCGTGTACATGCTACCAAAACCAATATACAGTAGAACTTAAAATTGGTAAATCTTCATTACTGATAGTGTGGCTTGTATCTTCTTTGTACAAATGTTTCTATACACAGTTGATATTTTTGTTACTGTACAAGCTTTACCCAGATAATGGGCAACATAGAAAATACACATGAAACTACTACCTCCTTCTAAGAGATACCTGATAAGCTATAAGTTTTTTTCAGAAAACTAGTGTCCACTGGCGACCGCGGATGTTTCATTTCTTATATTTCCTACTTCGAAACACAAGAACACCATAAAGATACACAGATGCTGATGCCAAATGCCAATTACTTATTGTGGAATTACTTTCATTTGGCTTCCATAAGCAAAACTAACAAACATTGCTTATATGTGGTTACCCCTACAGGATTGAATGCTCGGCTTCTTCATCAGCTGTAATCAACGATGAATCTGGTGGTACCTAAAGACCAACATTTAAACAGATCAATAAACAAAAAGCTCAATACCACTGTGTTCTGAATGCAACAGAAATGACAGAGTTTCAAACTTTTATAGGAATTTACCTGTTGATCCTGGCGACGCTGAAAAGCAGTTACAGCCCTCACTATGACATAAATTGGAAGCACAATCCCAGCAACTCGTAGAAATAGCAACTGTCAAATACAGAACAATTATAAAGTTAAGCATTTCTAGATGTGAATTTCATGAACATCCTCTCAACAAAGGCGGTCAGTTGGTAATATTAATTTTCTTACTGTAAGGAATTGCAAGGAAATTTCATTGGTTCTGGTAAGGATTGCAGGAAGAGTGTGCCGAAGAACCAAAAGAACCATGAACTGCAAAATTCACAAGCAGAAATGAGATTGTGGAGTATTTTGCAGGATGTCATGTAAGCAATAAGATGGATAAATATAATTCGGAACCATATGCATAATTTGACCAAAGATATTTCACATGAATCAAGGTCTATAAGATCTGATTAAAAAATTCGTAACACTTCTAGAAAGGCATTCAAGAATGTTTTCATCTCAGTTCTCAAGTCATATCGTCTGCAAAATTCAAATATCCCCTACCCTGACATTACATATGAAGCACAATCAGAAGCATGGAGAATGACTACAGTAGGCAGGGAGAGGGAGAGAAAGAGAGATTTACAGCTATAAGAACACTGCGAAAGCAGACAAAGTTTCTTGTTGAAGCCGAGTACTCTTCATAGTCAGAATTAAGTTGGTCAGTTGACACCATTGCTATAAAACGGGCACCATGCAGGTCCCTTCTGGAAGTCTCCCAACTTCCCCTGATACAAACAACAAAGAAGCACATTGGTAAGTTCAAGTCAAAGAAAAAATACATTTGCGCATCAAATAGCATCAATTATATAAAACTACCTGAGGTTCATCGGAAGCCTTCCAATTTGAAACAACGGTGGTGGAGCTGTATAACCTGGCTTAAATTGCTGAAAGTTAACCAGTTTATCATCAGTAAACATTTATTGATCAAATCATCATAGAGCACTATTAAAAGTACTAATATCTCCCGAAGCTAGCTAACTAAAAGCAGAAACGAAATGGAAAGTTAAACAAAAATTAACTAAACCTACCTGATGGCATATCTCACATATGGTGTTACCCTTCTCATTACACCACCTTTGAACACATCTGCGGTGAGCATACTGAAAATACAAAGGATCGCTATAATTGGTTAACTAGCCAAAACAATGTAACATTTGTGCTTTATTCTCTTCAGTTTATTGGGCAGAAGAAACATATGATGTGCTTTTTAAGCACCAAAACTGGAATGACGAAATATTTACTGAAACGACTACATATCGACTGCAGAAGCAATATGGTCAGAGCAATCTCAGATCAACTGACCTGAATTAAGACACTCAATTCTCATTATTATCACTATAGGACTGCCTAAGCTGTGAAAAATATAAGTAAGTGCTGCATATTTCCTTAAGGGGAGCAGGGGTACCAATTCTTTTGAGCGGCATGCAAATGAAATTTTGTAACCCAAACTAATGTTTGTTGCTGGATATTTGCATTAAATAAAATGCAGCAAGCAGATTCCATTTTTAAGACACCATCCACCACGAAAAGTTGACAACAAATTTCAGGAATTTATCAAAAATATGTTTAATTGGACCCCAATGATTCAAACAACAAGCTGTATATATTTTAATCACTCGAGGTAAGAAATAAGATGCTTCAACAACAAGAGGAAAAACATTTTCACACAGGGTAAAAAACACTCCCTAATTTACCAGAAGGTATTAAAATATATATAATTAATAATATTCTAGCACAACACAATCAAATTTTTTTCCGCAACTTGAAATTGAATCTGACAAAATAGAACCTTGTTTACCTTGAGGCTCCCACAACATGAGCAAGGAGTCTCCATATTTGAATCCGCATCCTCATCCTGGCATATCCTGCACTCAACTATTTTCCTAGGACTTGATACATCTCCAAAATCCACTTTATGTGAAGATAAATCAATTTTTGTTTCATCAACAGCGTTTGCTGTTGCTTGCATAAATTGGTTTCTGCTCCCAATTGCCGCTTCTAATGTGGATTCAGTTAGCAATCGATCCACCAACAACACAAAATGATCCCCCATGAATGAAATTCACACACAGCCAACAATTAATTTCACTTTCTCCAATTAGAGTTCCAACAAATCTAGGCCAAAGACCAAGATGCTTGTCCTTCAGTGGAGAACCTGAAAGCCAAAATCCACCATAGTTTGAAACAGGAACAAGGAAAAACAATATATGTTGTGATCTTTTTTTTTTTTAACTTAAAAGGTCAAATAATATCATATTGTCACAAGGGAAGCAAAAGCTTTATAGGAAGAAGACAATGATAATTCCAATTTTCCCTACTTTTCCAGCAAACGGGGGGGAAACAATTTTGCCCTTTGAAGAAAAAATGGGAATTCAGATTCTCTGCTTCCTTCAGTAACCAACAAAGAGCATAGAAAATAAATTTATTTTCTTTTCTTTTCCACCCAAATCCTCCAAAATAAACAAGTTTGAAGAAAAGAAACAAACAAAAGAGAGGTAGAAGCTTTACTGAAACTGCTTAAACAATCACAAAGAAAAAGCCTAGCAGTCAAAATAAATGTCAAAGACCCAATTGAGAAAATTGAAAACGCATTGAAGGTGTTGACATAACAATATAGAAGAAACCCGTATGCAAAAAGACAGACCTTTCCAAAATAGAGGAGTTAAAAGAGAATAAGCATCAACATGAAGAAAAAGGAAGTGAAGAGAAGCAAGGAAGGAGAATTGAACTTACAAGAAGGGAATCGTAATTTCGTGAAGCTTAGAAAAGCAATCTTTCTTTATCTCTAATTTTAGGATGAAGAAAGAGATTGATTTAAGGAACTCAAAATTTGAAAAAGCCCCAAATTTTGCATAAGCAATCAATCAAAAAGCATAAATTAAGTCACAAAATATTATTCCTTTATATTGGGGCCGGTGTTTATAAGCCTATAAGAACATTTCTCCCCAATTACGAGATGATATATATATAGAGAGAGAGAGAGAGAGAGATGGTAGCAAATAATACAAAAGAAAGGAAAACTTTCAGTTATTAGGTAATTATGAAGACAGAGGAAGGGAAGCGGCAAAAGCTGAGTAGGATGAATCCAGCTTTTACTGCGCCAAATGTTCAAATTCGGGTCCACTTTCTTTCTTCCCTTTCCTTTCTCTTTCCTTTCAATTTCTCTTTATTGCATTTTATCCATGCTTTTTACTTTTTATGGAAAGGAAGGAGAGCGCTCAAAATCTCTCCTTATATTAAAACCGGTTTCTATTATTAGAATTTCTCATTACATACCATCTATTTATTATTTTTCTTGATTAACATTTTTTTATCCATTTAATTTTATTTTTAATGTGCATTTAATTATTCGCTCACATAAATTGAGGATTATGATACAATATGCGTACACCCATAGTGATTAGGTATTTGTAAGGTTTAATTGAATATAGTCTATTTCAATTGCATGCACCTATCCAATTGAACAATACAAATACATACACAGTAGACTATCACTCATATATTGAATGCCTATCAAATTCACATAAAAAAGGGAAATTTATTTTGGCTTGTGCATGGATTGCAAATCATTATAAGTTTAATTTCTTACTAATTGATAATGCTCAAATATTTAAAATGAGCCCAGCTCATTAAGGGTCACTTAAAGAAAGTCCGGCATTAAAAGGCTTATGGACGCCTACGCCTTCCCGGCCAGCTAGCAGGGACGCATAGAACGAAGCAGTGCGATCGGACAAGATGCACCCTTGATAGATTAGTGTGCAAAAAATTTATACGTGACAAAATATTTTAATAAACATGTATAATAGTTTCATAATAGAATATTTTATATAAGGGGCATTATTTTAATTCAAATATTATAACAAACATAAATACTCAAAATGCAAATCGATTATAGTCATTTATTATTAGACGTAGAACATAATATTTTAAATCATATCATACGTATTTTTTAATTAATTTATACTATGTATAAAAGTGGAAAAATAAGAAAAACTTTTTTAGACAATAATATTCTTATATATTTTAACTATTTACTAAAATAAATTAATATAATTTTTTTATTACATAATTAGTATAATTGTTGTCTCCATAGGTAGAAACCAATTTCCCATAGTATTTCTAATTAGTAATTACGAATTAAGAATTTTCCTCCAATTTTCCAAATTGCTATTTCATTTATCATATTAATTTAATATGTTCCTCAATTTACTTTTCTGTTGGCTATACCATGAGATTTATTATTGTCATAGAGTTTTAGTTGAATTTTTATTTTTAAGTTTTAAAAACAGATACAAAATTTTGTAGTAATTACATTTATTTTTTATTTTATTAGAAACTAATAGGAATTTCTATTAAATTATTAAAAATTAGAATCAAATTATAAGATTTAGAATAAAATTAATAGTAATATCTCAATTAGAATTTAATAATCAATAGGTTATAGAATTTAGTTTCTTTTAGAATTAGAATTTTGGCATAATTTATAGAGAAAAATTTTCATATTTTGTTAATATTATTTCTATATTATTTACTCTTTTATGATTTTCATTTCTTTGCCTTATTTGTAGATGTCTTCATAAATATTAATTCACAATTTATTTTCCAATTTTCTATATTCTCAATCGGTGATTTAGTCTTCTGAGTATTATAGATTAATGAGAGTAAAGATCACAACTTTTTAAATAGAATCCAAAAATAAGTAGGTTTTAGAATTAAGTTCATTTTTTCCTAAAAAAAAAAAAAGTGCATTTTAGGTTTAAAATTTTAACATTACTTATAGAGTAGAGCTTTTATATATTCTTATTTTACCTAGTAAATGGATTTGGTCGGATGATATTAGATCAATTCGTAAATGGTATAAAATTTTACATGATATAAATGAGTTTGGTTGGATCATGACCAAAACGGGTCATAAACGGGCATGATCCAAATGGATTAATTTATATGGCAACATTTTTTTATCTTTTAAAAAAATTAATTAAAAATAAAAGCATAAACTATAAAATAATCATTTTTATATTTATGTTATACAGGGAGTTATTATTATTTTTTATTTATGTTATATAAGGAGTTAAAATTTATAAAAGTATAAAATGACATGAGTGGTTCACACCACGGGTTAGATTGAGTCAATTGGCATGTCAAATGGATCATGACAAATTAGGTCGGGTATGGGTGTGAATAAAAGATACAAACTATTTTTGTATTATTTTTGTTCACAGTTATTATTAAAATTAAATAAATTACACACATTAAAAATTTATTAAATTTAGAACATGACATAACAATCTTACATATTTAAAAAAAAAATTAATTCTTAAAAGATGAGATTGGACGGCACATTTCCCTTATTCTTTAACTAGATGAATTGCATTCGAGTTTTAGCTATAAAATATTTTTAAATATTTAAGATAAAACATTTTGTCCCTTTTGTGAGATTGTTCGTGCAAATATGAATTAATTAAATTAGTAAATTCCAAATATTAGATGGTTGTACTAAAAAAAATTAAATAAAAATATAAAAAAATAACCAAAACTGTTCATCACGTGCATAGCACGTTAGTTGTATTTTATTTTGTCTAGCAGTATGTATTGGTTTGCACAAAATAAATTATGTTTAGTAAATATTATAATTCATATTTTTATTGGTGATTTTAAAACTATTATTGAAAATAAAACATAAATAAAAATATTTGAGACTTCGTTTGAAAAAATTAATTATATTCTTAATTTTTTTGTTATTTTATTTACACTAATTGCAAATAATAATAATAATAATAATAATAATAATAATAATAATAATAATAATTTATTTTAATACGAAATATAGTACCAATATTAGCATATTGTTATATTATTTTAATTTTATTTGATTCTATATTATAAAGTTTAGTTTTTATTTTTTATAATTCTTTTTTGTTAATACTATGAATATAAACTTAGTACCAATATCAGATCATGTTTAAATTTTTCCGTTCCAATTTAAATACATGTCATACGTGTTAACTTCGTGGGTCAAATCAAATTTTGATAATTTTACATGCAAATAATAAGTATCTAATTAGAGGGATAAAGATGGCTCAAGACAAATTAAATAATTTGGAAATACAATATTTAATATTATTGTAAATATTCATTTTTAGTTTTAATTATAAAATAAAATAAATATAGATACTACAAATTTTTAGGTAATCAACCTTGTTTTTTCATGAAAAATGTCCGGATTTAAATATTTTCAAATAGAATAAAGGTTGATTATTTTTTTTAAACATAGAATAAAGCTAGATTTCAACCTCTGATAAGACTGTATACGGAATATCAATTTTGACTATATTTTTAAAGTAATATCAATTTTATTTATTTATTGATTTCCAATTAAAAATATTTGATTAATATCATTTGAATTAGGAAATATCTAACGTTGGAGGTAAAAGATAAAAGATTTCAATGGCAATAATTTTCCGTGTTTGACCAAAAAAAATTCAATTTTCATTTCGTTTCCCTCATTAAATCAAAGTCTCATAGTCATTTAAAAAATAAATAAAAAAAAAAAAGAAGAAGAAGAAGGAGAAGAAGAAAGTCTAATAATCAAATCCATCAAATTGACTTTTGATGAATCTCCAAAATTGACCATTGACTGCTACCTTAGATGACTCTCTAGAAGCTCTAAATATAACATTAATTTCTAATAAGTTTTTGGATTGGTTGCCATTGCTTATTTTTTAATATATTATTATTATTTCTATTGACAATGTCTTTCTATTATTGTTTGACAAATGGCAATAAGGTAAAAGCCACAAAAAAAAAAAAGAAAGAAAATAGTGTTGAGTCCTCGTGACTTCAAAGGCTTCTTTACATTGGTTTTGTTGACAACTACTCCAAACTATATCAATTATTTTTATTCCAATATATGTTGGTATATTTTTTTCCTTCCCCTATGCATGAGGAATAATATTCATATTTTTTTTATTAATTTGATTACAAGGTTTTATTAGTGAAGAAATTTGAGATATGCACATGACTCATGAAATGATAAATTAACTCTGATATAATAAAGATAATATTGAAACAGAAAATAATTTATATGAAATTAGTTGCATATTAATTTTTTCCTTAATTAGGGAATCTATCATTTATATGTGCATTAATATAGGCAATTACATATTAACTTTGTAACTGTCATATTTATTATTTCCTTATTAATATTGTAACTGCCAATTTAATTCAACATTATTAAGAAAATTAAGTATTCCTTAATTAAAACCCTACATAAGGACTTAGTTTCTTCATTTGAAGGAAATGAGAAAAATTAAAGATACCGAAACTATATTGGTTTGTCTCATCGCATATTCTCTCTTTATCTAAGAAGCTTTTAGTTCGTGAATCTATACTTTCATCCCGTAGTTCATGACACGCAGGTGATAGACTTTACCGGTAATGTGAAACAATCGATTTTTGCTTCCGCTTCAATGATCTGAACTTCGAGAGGTATTTATGTCTACTTCTCGTAATATATCGTGATATATATTTCTTTCATTGGTATCAGAGCCTATATTTTAGCGTTTCGACATGTCTATAATGTAGATTTGATTTTTTGTGAAAATTCAGATATGTTTATAGGCTGAATTGATATGCATATTAGATATATTCTATATGTAATTTTTTTTTTAATTCTAGTCTGAATTTTTTTTATTTTTAGACACTGAAATTAAATAATTATTTTAAAAAATCCGTAATAAAATTTCAAGTGAAAATTTTTTATTTTTGACAACACCATTGGACTCAGAGACCTAGAAAACCCCACCCTAGAAAAAATCTGGCGGTCTGAAACCACTAAAAAGGCGACGCATGGCTTGCACGCGCCACCAGTGTGCTGGGCGCATGCTAGAGGGCGCATCTCTAGCACGCGCGCTGAGTGAAATGTCACTCAACCACGTGATGCCACATGTCAGTTGACGTGTCAATAGGGGTCCACGTGATGCCACGTGCACCACATGGACCAACCACATGATGACACGTGTCACCACGGGCATGACGTGTCATGCCACCTGGCATCCACGTGGCTTGTTAAGTCATGCCATGTGTCGATATATGGGCCAATGATTGGCTGACATGTGGCATATCGTGGTCATGCCACGTGTTAATTTTGTCAATCCAATTGGCACCACGTGGACCAGTCAGTAACTGTCATGTGGTAGTGGGGTTTATGCCAGTCAACACCATATGGCCCAGTCAAATCGTGCCACGTGGCAAAGTGCCTCAGATGGTGCGTGGTTTGTTTATCGCGCGTGTGGGACGTGAGGGCCACCCTCGCCGGTGCATGTTGGTGCGTACGGCTTCCTCCGACTTCCAAATTAGCTCAATTTTTTTAATCTGAATTTCTCAATTTTTTTGATTTTTTTGTCATTTTTTGAGGATCAAAAAATATTTTTTGGATTTTATTCCTATAAAAATTATTTTAAAATTGAGAAAATTATTTTTCCTGCCTTCTTAAATTTTTAAATTTGTTTGAAAATTATATTATGTGGATATTTCATTGTTTGTTGATTGAAATGAGTTTTAATTATATGTATATTTGTACATGAGTGTACTAACCATTTGTATTCTGTTATGAGTAACAGTTTATCTTTATCTTTTGGATTGAAATAAGTTTCAATCATACATGATTGTGTATGAGTGTACTTATTGTTTAATTTTTTGTTATGTGTAACAGAAATTATGAAGATAAGGACTCCTAGATGTCCACAAATTCCTTAAGGAATTGTAGAAATCAAAGCAAAAGTGCAAACGATTTGTAAAATGAGGATGCATAAGAAGGTTTGAGCTGATAACATTGATGCAATAGTGCAGCATATTCTGTGTATGCATGAAAAGATGCAAGAGTGCATTTGGGCTAATGGCCTGGACCAAGGAGGTGTTGACAGGACCTTGTTTAAAGTGATAAAAGATTTTTTTGATCGCCATCCAGATATGAGAAACTGGTTGGTTGATGCATGGATCAAGGAAAATAAAAATTATAAGAAAACCATCATCCAATTTTTGTATTTGTTGACCAAAAGAGGAGTGTTGAGAAGCAACATTAAATTTGAGATGGTGTTCAGAAGCAAACGTTGTGTGTATCGTCCATGGCTTCATCATCAATTTTATGGCATACCTCTTGATTTGTTCGAAAGAGTCGAGAAATCATTTCCAGTGACGATACTAGTTTTGTCACATTTTAAGTTCCCTGAGTTATTGACATGAGTATCAAGTTATTAATGGTTAACAAATTTGTGGTTAGGATTTATGTTTTCTATTACTAGATTAAAGACAAGTATTTTTTTTATCTTATTTTAAATGTTTCCTCTTTTTGAGATTGTTGGATATTTAATGATTGATTAAATAAATGAGTTTATTTATTTTTTGGATATTATATTGGCATTTAACATTTATTATGAATGTGTTTATTTTATTGTTAATTGCTTAGCAATATTTTATGAGTAAAATGATTGCATGGTAATTGAGTTAAGAGTTAGATTATCTTATATATAATATCCTGAATTAAGTTTAAGAACTTAATGCCCAACAATCGATATTTACTATGCATGAAATTTTAACCGGTAAGGTTAGATATTAGGACTTAGAGGGTAATTGGAAAATTTAAGTGACCTTTTCGAATTTGGGCCTAATATATAGCTTTATTAGGTTAATTTTTTAAATGCATAGTAAATAGCATATATTGCTTGATCTCTTTAATATTGTGCAACTATTACTTCATTAGTGATCAGATGATCCAAATGAAATATATACATCCAATATGTGCTTGAAGTGCAAGAGGTGTTAGAAACCTTAAGTTTGATTATGATTGAATCTAAGCATGGTACCATAGTCTAGAATAAGCGGGACCGAGATGCCTAAGTGGCATGGAAAAGAGATGTTCAACTGCTCGTACCATATTGCTAAGTGCAAATGGATGGTGATATCACTAAGCAAATTTTGCAAGTGTCAAAATGCAATGGATTTGTGGATCACTTTGCAGTAAAATTTGGGAATATGTTTCTGAATCAGTTTCGATCATTAGTGATCAAATTTTGATACTAATCAGAAGAGTCTAATCATATAATGCATGAACATCTAAGAGAGATGGATAAGATGATATGTGAGCTTAGTGAACCTGATTATAAGATTATCAATAAGTAACTTTATCCTAGAGTTGGGAATATATGAAGATGCAACTAACTCATATGGACAAGATTAAGACATTTAGGAATGTTACTTGTCATTTAGAGCTTGAAAAAGACTGTATGGCGGTGATTAAGATCAATGACGTAGTGCATATGGCACAGTTATGTTCTGGTAGAATAAGTTCTAACCAGAGCAAGAATAGAAGCTTTAATGGTAAGGGTAAAGGAAAGGCTCAAGAGTCTAAAAGGAAAAAAGATAAAATAAAATTACATAAGATCCAAAGGTAATAAAAGGATAAATATTTCAAGAGTGAAATATTTCTTCAACTGCCAATAAAAGGATCACTGTGTAAGAGACTTCAATGTGTCCCAATAGGTACACCATCTTGACTCATTAGTGAGTAAAATCTATATATCTAGTTATGTCTTTTTACTAAATTTCATCCTTTGTGGGTGATAGATCCAGAAGTAATGGACCTTGTGACAAAAAGGATCAAGATTCTTTTGTTTGGTTAGTTTTTTTTTTTTGCTTTAATGAAACTAGGTTTCATTTACATTTTAAGGATAATAACGCAAGCTTATATTTAGATGATGCTTAATGTGGTTCTGGTTTTGTTTTGAACATTTTCATTATCATGGATATTGATCCTAATTATTAAAATACTACTAGTTTTTCGTTAATTTCTTCTTTTATTTCAAATTGTTATGAGCATAATGTGAAATTATGGCATGCTAGATAATACCACATTGGCCAAAATTGAATGAGTCAATTAGACAAAGTAGGATTGATCGGTGATTTGAAAAAGCTTGAATTACCTACCTATGAGCATTGCCCGAAAAGAAAACTAGTAAGGAAATTGTTCAGAAAAAGGGAACTAGAATCAAAACTACATTGCAATTGATCCATTTAGATGTCTGTGATTCAATGAATGTTAGGGCAAAAAATGGAGCCCATTATTATTCATCGCTAATATAGATGACTATATTAGGTATGGTCTTCTCTATTTGATTTCTCACAAGTTTGAAGCATTTAATTGCTTTAAAACTTTTATAAATCTAGTTGAGAATCAATTAGAAAAGAAAATTAAAGCTTTAAGAACCGACCGTGGTCGAGGATATCTTTCTGATAAAGTTAAAGTTTTATGTGATGAAAAAGGGAGTGGACATTAGTTGTCTATTCCTCGAACTCCATAACAAAATGGTGTTATAAACTGTGTGTACTCTAAGTTTGTTGCTTCCATTTCTTATGAGATGTGGACTGATCGGTAATTCGACCTGAGACATTGATGACCTTAGGGTTGTGTTGCTTATATCCATAATACCTCAAATAAATTTGGTAAATACAGACCATGAGGTTAAAAAGAGTATCTTTGTGTGATATTCTGATGTATCAAAAGGATATGTATTTATGGGTGAACAAGCAAATGGCTCAGTAACAAAATCTAAATCACGAGACATTATATTTTTGGAAAATGAGTTTCCTAAGTTGGGCGAAGTAAGTTGAGACTTTACTTTTATGAAACTCAAAAAGATGAACTAACCTGATCTCTCTATCAGAGTGGAAGGAAAATTAAAAAAAAAAGAAGGTCAAGACTCTCTTTTCAATAGTCTGGATGTTTGGGATTCGTTCTCCAATGGGAGGATGAGTATACCTTACTCCAGTAGGAGTATGGATATTTAGGATCTTTATTTGAGTGGGAGAATAAAGCTTAATTCCAGTGGGAGCATTCCAAACTATGATGAATATATAAGACATGTTTATCAAGAATTGGAATTACAAAAAATCTAAAAGGAAAAGTGTTTCATGTCGATGATTTTTTAATTGTCCCATAAGAATGCCCAGCAAAAGATAAATGGATTAAGGCAATGAAATAAGAAATGCTTTCATGAGATCAAACCATGTTTGAAAACTGATTGATCTACCTGAAGGACACAAACCAATTGGGAATAAGTGGGTTCTCAAAAATAAAGCAAAAAGCTGATGGTAGTATCAAAAGATACAAGGCTCGACTAGTTGCTGAGGGATTTACACAACAGGAAGGAATTGACTATGAAAAGACTTTTTTCACCTGTTGTTAGATTTACGTCGATAAGGTTAATTCTAACCTTAACAGCTAGTTTGGACCTAGAGTTACATCAAATGGATTTAAAGACTGCTTTTCTCATTAAAAAAAAGGCAGCGAACATAAGATTTGCCGATTGATGAGATCAATCTATAGCCTAAAGTAGTCTTCAAGACAATGGTATTTGAGATTTCATAAAGCAATCATGTCAAATGAGTTCAACATGATTGATAAAGACCATTGTGTTTATCACAAAAACCCTAAAGATAAATTTGTCATTTTGACTTGGTATGTAGATGACATACTAATACTAGAAAATGACATAAAGTATGTAAATCTTATTAAAGATTGGTTGTGATCCAACTTTGAGCTGAAAGATATGGGTCAAGAAGATTATATCCTCATAAAGCAATCATGTCAAATGAGTTTAACATGATTGATGAAGACCATTGTGTTTATCACAAAAGCACTAAAGACAAATTTGTCATTTTGACTTGATATGTAGACGACATACTGATACTAGAAAATGACAAAGTACATAAATCTTATCAAAGATTGGTTGTGATCCAACTTTAAGCTGAAAGATATGGGTCAAGCAGATTATATCCTTAGAGTTAAGATTTCAAGGGATTATTTGAGAAGATTATTGTCATTGTCTCAAAAAAACATACATTAACAAAGTTCTTGAATGATTTAATATGTAAAATTGTAAACCCATTGACAACCCCATTACGAAGAATCAGTTTCTTAGCAAAAGTATGTGTCCTAAGACAAATGAGCAGATTGAACATACGAGGAAAGTTTAGTATGCCAGTGTCATGGGTAGTCTGATGTACACAATATTGTGTACCAAACATGATATATGCTATGTTGTGGGCATAGTAAATAGATATCAGTCTAACCCAGACAAAGCACATTGGAAAGCAGAAAAAAGAATAATTAGATACCTCAAAGGTACCACAGCTTATTCTCTCTATTTTTTTAATGAAATAATCTGCAATTGAGAGAATATTCAGATGTTGATTGGAGAAGTAATGTGGATGAGTGAAAATTCACTTCAAGTTATGTATTCTTGCTTGGCAAGGGTGCCATTTAATAGAGTAGCAAGAAATAAATCTTTGTAGCCCAACACCATTGAAAGCTAAATTTGTTGCTTTCTCAGCTGCAGTAACTATAACACCCTATACCCGACTAGTTAAAAGACCCGGATATCAGATGTCACACATGGGTTTGGGTCTCGTTAAAAGGGTCAACTTTAAGGTTTGACTAAATTTAAAAAGCTTATTAGCTTAACGTATTATTTATTGTATAAAAATTTCGACAATCTCCTTTTATTATTAGCAACTTCTTATGGAAAAGAATATAAAAACATTTCTAAAATCATATAACTACTTTCAAAATCTCAGTTAATCAATCACAATTTATATAATTGGCTTCAACATAGAAACTTAATTCACCATAATTATAAATATTTACTCATATGCACCATTAGATAAATAAGAATTATGTCATCAGGGTTCGGTGTACCTATTAAAACGTGCATAATCATATGAATATAAATTGGTTCGGACTTGAGATATCGATTCTCAAGCTTCCTACGTATCCCACTTGAGGAATCAGAACCACGTAGTTCTTCGATTCCAAAGTTCAATACAGTACTTTAAATAAGTAAACCGGGTTGAGCATGTATATCACATCTTGAACACTTACAGATACATAAATATTTTATACACATCCCTAATTACACCATATTACTTCAGATTGTGTAACGTATAGTTAATCACGATATATATATATATATATATATAACACTCATCAATCCCAATCATAATTACTTGTAATTAATCATAATTCA
The DNA here is from genome assembly GCA_037975025.1 of Excoecaria agallocha. Classification (NCBI taxonomy): domain Eukaryota; kingdom Viridiplantae; phylum Streptophyta; class Magnoliopsida; order Malpighiales; family Euphorbiaceae; genus Excoecaria; species Excoecaria agallocha. The sequence goes on from JBBPFJ010000912.1 coordinate 28,233, forward strand.
AATTGATCATAGTACAAATTCTATAAAATGTTTATTAACATTTGGTAAAATACTTGAATTAACTTTTATTACCTTGTTTAATTTCAATATTTGCCTCTAATATATCAAGTGGGATTTGCATTGAGTTGGATAAATGGAAATTAAGCACAGGACCGAGTTCTCGGAATCATACAGCCCATCATTAATACATATCTATTTATATATACTTTAGTTATGTCTACTGGAAGGGCTCTCGGAGCCATTCAATCCAGCAATAGTCATTAAATCCATATTTATTGATATACACTAGTGGACCGAGCTCTCGGAATCATTCAATCCGGTAATATACATCAAAATGTGGTACTTATGGACCGAGCTCTCGGAGCCATCCAGTCCATAACTCAATTTAAGTCTATTAAACTTCATAAATCAAACTAAGGAATTAACACAAATTGGTCTACTAAAAGAGGTTTAATTAATTACACTTTGTATTCTGCTGGCTCACCAAAGTTAAATCCATTTATTCCTATTTACTTTTGGTTGTAGTTACCCATGTTCATTTTCATAAACACGTTATAGCAATAGGTTATCTTATTATAGTCATAACTTCTAAAAGAAACAGTACGAAGTAATAATTAATAATAAGACAAAAAGAAACACGTTTTTTCTAATTAAATTAAACAGTTTAAGTATGATAAACGATCTCATTAAATATCTTAAACTACAAAATCTTCGGTTAATTCCAATTTACATATTATAGTCACAATATATATATATATATATATATATATATATATATTATATATATATATATATATATATATATATATATATATATATATATATATATATATACAATTAGACAAAATAAGTAACCATATACCTTAGTAGTAGAATACACTTATATATATATATATAAATAAGCACATAACCTTTATACCATATTAAGAGGGATCACATAACTTTTAGTAGTCACAAATTAAAGCATAAGAATAAATTCCAATTGAAATTCCACCATTATGTAACTATTTCATCATTAGATGCATCCCTCTTTGTTTCATTCTAATTAACATTATTGTCATCTGTATGTATATATTGATCTAATTATCAATAAATACCTAATTAAACATCCAAATACATTAAGGTACCCAATTCAGTTACTTTGGTTTCTTTCTCCTTTTATTTTAATTTTCTTCACTCATTTAAATTTCCAGTGTTTTAACTTGGCGTTATAATATGTCAACCTATTACACTAATATACATAATTTAGTATAGTTACAAAATATAATTTTCATACTAAACATTAGATACAATTTGGCCAACATATAATTTTTTTTAACACTCACAAATCTCTTCATACTTTGTTTTATACTATTTATGTTTCTAATACCAATGTATATTTGTATATATATCAATTAACACTTAATTTACTTTAATGTCTTTTTGTTACCTTCATGAACATCATTATGTTTTATATATAATTTCATACCCATATATTATCTTTAACTCAATTCCATCATAACACAAGTATTTACCATTAAGATGTTACAATTGCACTTGATTCCTAATAAATCACCATATTTCATTTAAGATTTCTATGGGCATCATTTGGGATCAATTAACTTTGCAACTATTTACTAGATTTCTTCTTTTATTCTCATCTAATTCATGTTATATCATTATTTTCTATTACTATCTCCAATTATTTCTCATTATTTCTTAAATTTATGTAGTTGCCTAATATAAAAATCCACCATATAATTCAAAATTTAATCAAATTAAGGGTAGTTTGTATCCACATACCTATTAACGTGGATCTACGTATTTTTCTACATTTATTCACCCTTGGGCTAGTCGGAGCTTCGCCGGAGGCTCGTCGGAAATGCACTGGCAGTGTTCACTTGAAGATCCAGGCCCAAGGATCCCATAGTTGTTGGTCGCTTGCTTCATCATTGTCAATTTTGATCGGGATCTAGCAAAAACCATCGGTAGTGTCCCTCTCTCTGATCTACCTTCCACCGACGTATAGAGAGGAACGAAGGACGTCGGAGAGGCACCTGGCTCTCGGGATCTCACCAATGCCATCAGCCCTCTCAACCGCCGTTAAGATCACAGGAAAATAAGGGAGAGAGAGGAAAGCCACGGTGGGGGAAGAAGGAACGGAGGGAACGACACCACCGAAGGAAGACAATGCTTGCAAGAGTGACCGGAGAACGCTGATGGCAACAACCAAAGCCTCCTCGTCGATGTCGTGAGCATCGGTGGCCGGGCGACCAGCACCACCTCTTTCCTCCTCTTCCCCGATCTTTATTCCTCACATTCTCCTCTAGTTTTTTTTTTAACTTCTTTCTTTCTTTTTTCTTTCAATTTATGGCCATACCAATTTTTATGATTCTTCTTCTTCTTTTTCTAGATAATTCTTAAAATATCTACTACTACTACTACTACTACTACTACTACTACTACTACTACTACTACTACTACTACTACTACTACTACTACTACTACTACTATTATTATTATTATTATTATTATTATTATCATCATATACTTAACTTTTGTTAATTATGGTTTTAGAAATTAAAATGCATTTTAATTTAACACCACTAATTCAAGAGTTACAAATAATATATTAGTCGACCTAAATTTTCGATAAAGTTTTACCATTTCTCACTTAAATCAAATATAATTCACAAATTAGAAATATTTTCGATCGACTCAGAGCAGGGGCGTTACAAGTACAAGAGGCAATTTTTGGTTGAAATGGTTTGTGAACCATTTGGCATTAATTGCCTTAGAGGAACTTATGGTAGTCTATGGTGACAATCAGTCATTGATGGATGTGTTTGTTAGTGTAAGCCCTAGCCCCAATACATTGTTATAAAATACTTATGTTAATAAATGAGGCATTTGTTTATCTATTGTATTCTATACATATCAATGGATAGAACTATCCAAGAATGTTGTTTCAGTTTAAGTTATCATATGTGAGGCACATGATTGTAAGACCTTGAAATAAATGAGACTTCATTCTAAATATCCCTAGTCAGTCATTATTATGGGAATAACAAATGAATTAAGACTAGTATGCTCTCTCTGATAATTTGAGTTCTGTCTTACAGATCATAAGAACTGGAGTGTCAATCAGAGATCATAGATACATGTTTAGAACATGGTATTTGGATTCGATCCGTTCATGAGAACACTACATGGTATAAGTCATAAGTGTTTCTCAAGTGCAAGTTTTGCATTAGAGTTCTTAGACCAAAAATCTCTATGAAACACTTTATGAATTACTGTATACTTTGACATACACCTAACGTGCTTGTAACAGAGTGACAAGTATGGGTATGCTTGGGTATGCACTAATCCATGTTAAAGAGCATGAGAGAAGTAAAGAGATTACCCCTCTCGATAAGAAAGAAAATATCATCGGCCACTTGATCAGTGAACTGAGAAGTGTATGGCCATACCGAGATGAAATAATGAGTAATCATTATTTATTTAAAAGTTCAGTGTCACTGGAATATCAAGAAAGGAATTAGTACATATAAGGATGACTGGTTCCATGCCTTATATTAATTCTTATATTTAAGGGTAAAGGATTATGCAAAATTGCATTAGGTCACTAAATGCCATTTGTATTTTCATTTAATTTGGAATGCTATAATATCTTGCTAGAGAATATATATAGCCTTTGAATTAATTTATTAATTCATTGCCAATATTAAATTGACCTATAGGATCACACACAAAGCATTGGGCTTAAAATATTTAAATAGTATATTGGAAATTAATTTGGACTTTTATTTAAAGTCAAATTAATGTATGCAATGGGTAAACAGATTTTTGCCTGGCAAATCTATTAAACAATTTTTTTTTTGCCTTAAACAGCTTGCTATTTTAGGCAAATCTGTTCAGCTCCTGTCAAACAAAGTTTTTGCCTTAAACAGCAAATCTGTTAATAGTTGGTCACGAGAGAAATTTATTGGCATGTGCTAGGTTTAATTCAATTAATTAATTATCTATGTATAATTAAGTTAATTAAGTATTAAATCCTAAATTTTATTTAATCAAAATATAATACTTGAGAGGGAATTAATGTAGCCAAAATTCAAGCTAGGAATCCTAGTTGAATTCAGCAACTAATCACCTTAAATAAGTAAGTTTGTTTTGATTAAATGCCTAATGCCATTTGAATTTAAATTCTAATAGAATTTAAATTAAGATATATCTCTTAATTAGGAAGTGATGAAGGCTAAAATTACCACTTAATTTTGGCATTCACACTTGACCTAAAACAAGTGATATATATATATTAATGAATTAAAAGAATAAAAGGGCTAGCCGTTTTTGCTTTTTTTCTCTCTTGGTCGAATTACTCAAGGGAAAAGAACTCTTTCTTGTTCTCTTGTGTTTTTGGGCAACAATAGCAACCTAAAATAAGGACAAGATCAGATCTTGTGGCTTCAAACTATTCCATTGCCGAATACACAATCATAGAGCTAACACTCTTGATTTTAAGTTATCTTTGCAAGTGTGTGTGTGAGCATAGAGTGGTGTGGCATAAAGGCTACTCTTTTGGCATTGGTGTTCCAAATCTAAAGTGTATAAGTCTATCTTATATATTTTTCATTGCAAAAATTGAGTTTTGAAGAGCATCCAAGATTGTAAGTTTTTAAAACTCTAAAATTGCATGTTTTGATTCTTTGTCGTATATTGCGTGGCATGAATGATCAATATTTTTATTTTTCCACTGCATGATTTTCATGTATATGCCATGTGATATCCCTTCAGTGGTATCAGAGACTAACCATGCTTATTTTAGTGCTTTGGATGCATTAAATCTTAATTCAAAATCGTTCTTGCATAAAACCACAATGCTGAAATTTTCTGTTTTGAGTTTTTTTGCATTGTTTTAGTGTAAAAACGATTTTAAATGATTAGTTAGGTATTATAATTATTATGACATGTTAATATACTGTCCTAAGATATTCTTAGAGCTGTTTATGGTCGATTTTAATTATACATACCTGATCGTACATGTTAATTTTGAAACTAGATGCTGGTTTGCATGATATGTGTTTATTAAACAACTAGATTTCAAAATTAAATGTATAAACGTGTTTGGCATGTTTGTAAGTAATTTTAGAGATTAATAACAGGTATGGACATGTTTTAAAAATGTTTTTTAATTCTGATCCATGACAATTTAATTGATTAATTTTTAAAATCACTTAAAACTATGACTAGTTTGTGTTTGTTGCATGTTTGATCAACATTGTTTGTTATGTTTTGATTAAAATGGAAAACACACATTTAGACCAGATCTGAACAGAACCTTAACTCAATGTTTATGACCTTATTTAAATTATTAAATGGCTCATAAAATCATTTTAAGTGTTTGTGCATTGTTTGTGGCATTATATGAGCATTAAACAACTAGTTTCATTGTTGTTTGTTTGTTTTAGTATATATGTTGTATATGACATATGTTCTTCATGAATTTTATATTTAATTCATGTTGCTTCATACTATATGTATTTTTAATATTTATGAGCTGTATGACATAATATTAAAAATGGCAAAATTGAAAATTATACTAGAGTTGATTTATAGCACAAATCTAACTAGTTTGTGTTTTGGGCTTTTAAGAGAACTTATTCAATAAGGGGAATTTAGTCCATTGGGCTTCGGCCCAGGCCCATCACAGGTTCTTCTCTTAAAAGTACAAGTACACAATTTCCATTAATGGCTTGGCTAAATTAATTAAAATTGGACTTTGTTTTATTCATGAATGTTATGTGTATTTATTTGCTTATTTTGTGTGATGAATGGATATGCATGGTGCATTCATCGGCCCTGAGTTTTTGTAATTAAATATGGCCTGCGTGCCATTATGGATTATTGTAAAAGTTTCATTTATTTCTTAGTATAAAATTTATTTGAAGACTTTGCAAATCAAGACGAAGCCCATCGGAGTGGAGAAGCCCAACTTGAAGATTCATATGTAATAGTATAGAATCTTAGTTGTAGGTTTTTGGCACATGTTTGTCACGCTTTACTTTATGCAATTATTTATATATGCATGCTATGAATGGATGACAAAGTGTATGCCAGATAAGCCATAATAAAATAAATTCCTAAAATAGTAAGTCACAAAGTTACCTTCCTAATTCGAAACATGTCAAGACATCGATCATCGGTCACATAGACTAGGAGTCTTAGTCCCAATACATTGTAATAAAACACTTTGAATTAATAAAATGAGGCATTTGTTTTATCCATTGTATTCCTATGCATATCAATTGATAGAACTATCCAAGAATGTTGTTTCGGTTTAAGTTATCATGTGTGAGGCACATGATTGTAAGACCTTGAAACAAATGAGATTTCATTCTAAATATCCCTAGTCATTCATTATTATGGGAATAACAAATGAATTAAGACTAGTATGCTCTCTCTGATATTATGAGTTATGTCTTATGGATCATTAGGACAAGAGTGTCAATCAGAGATCATATATACATGTTAAAGAACATGGTATCTGGATTCGATCCGCTCATGAGAACACTACATGGTACAAGTCATAAGTATTTCTCATATGTAAGTTTTGTATCGGAGTTCTTAGACCTAAAATCTCTATGAAAATCTTTATGAATTACTGTGTACTTTGACATACACCTAACGTGTTTGTAACAGAGTGACAAGTACGGGTATGATTGGGTATGCATTGATTCATGTTAGAGAGCATGAGAGAAGTGAAGGGATTACCCCTCTTAATAAGAGAGAAAAATATCACCAGCCACTTGATCAGTGAACTGAGAAGTGTATAGCCATACCGAGATAAAATAATGAGTAATCATTATTTATCTGAGAGTTCAATGTCACTGGAATATCAAGAAAGGAATTAAAATATATAAGGATGACTAGTTCCATGCCTTATATTAATTCTGATATTTATGGGTAAGGGACTATGTAAAATTGCATTAGGTCACTAAATGCCATATGCATTTTCATTTAATTTGGATTGCTATAAAATATTGCTAGAGAATATATATAGCCTTTGAATTAATTTATTAACTCATTGCCAATATTAAATGGACCTATAGGATCGTACATAAAGCATTGAGCTTAAAATATTTAAATTAAGTATTGGACATTAATTTGGGCTTTTAATTAAAGTCAAATTAATGTGTGTAATGGGTTATTAGATTGCTATTGGACCTTGGCCCATGGGAGAGAGAAATTCAGCCCACAAGGTTTAATTTCAATTAATTAAATGTCATGTATTAATTTAATTAATTGAGTATTAAAGCCTAAAGATATATTTATCTAATTAAATCATTTAAATGGAATTTGATGTGGCCGAAATTCCTAGGGAAATACCAAGGAATTTCGGCACATGTATTGTTTTATTTAAGTGGTTTATTAGATTTAAATGCCTTATCTTTTATCCTAAATTAAGTGATATTATTTGATTAAATGTCTTTTGTTTTTATCTTAGATAAATTAAAAGAGTTTTTATCAATAAATATTACTTATTTTTAATTAAGTGCTAAAGGCTAAAATTAATTATCTTTAAGTGTTTGATTTTAAACTTATCACTTAAAATAAAAAGGATATATATTTGAATGTGGAAAAAAATGTGAAACCCTAGTGTTTTCTCTATGGTTTTTGCGTGAGACTCTCTCTCTCTCTCAAGAATTTCTTTTAGCCAATTTTCACAAGGAGAAAGGATAGTTCCTCATTCTCTTGTGATCTTGGGTAGTAATAGCAACCTAAGACAAGTACAAAATCAAATTTTGTAGCTTCAAACCATTGCCTTTACACAATACCGTCAAAGAGAGCTAGCAAACTCGATTTTAAGCCATCGGTGCAATTGTGTGTGTGAGAATAGAGGGAGTGGCGTAAAAGGCTATTCCTTGGCATTGGTGATCAAGATCTAAGGCGGATAAAGTCATCTTAGTTGCTGGGCATCACCAAATTCAATTTTCAAAAAGGCATCAAAAGTTGTAAGTTCTACAACCCTAAAATTGCATGTTTCGTTTCTTGCTTTGGAATTGTATGGTATGTATGATAAAAATTTTTGTTTTTCTGCTGTGCTATCATCACATTCATACCATGTCATATTCCATCAAAAACATACTAAAAACACCATATAAATCATCATTATCATGTACGATAACCAGGTTTGGACCTCGGTTGATCCACCGAAAGGTGCTAAGGTAATTGAATGCAAGTGGCTATTTAAACTCAAAGCTGATAAAACCTATAAAGGTAGACTAGTAGCAAAAGGTTTTCGACAAACTCATGGTGCAGACTATGATGAGACCTTTTCGTCTGTAGTCATGCTTAAGTCTATTAGGATCTTGCTTGCCATAATTGCATATCATGACTATGAGATATGGTAAATGGATGTCAAAATTGTTTTCCTCAATGGAAATCTACTTGAGGATGTGTATATAACACAGCCTGAAGGTTTTGTCAATCCCAAGCATCCTAAGAAGGTTTGCAAGCTTCAAAAATCCATTTATGGATTAAAGCAAGCATCCTAGAGTTGGAATCTCCGTTTTGATAAAGCTGTCAAAGAATTTGACTTCATTAAGAATGAAGATGATCCTTGTGTGTACAAGAAGGTTAGTAGGAGCATAATAGTATTCCTGATCCAATATGTGGACGACATCTTTCTCATTGGGAATGACATCCCAACATTGCAAAAGGTTAAGCAATGGTTGGGGAAGTGCTTCTCAATGAAAAGCTTAGATGAAATCGAGACAATACTTGATATTCGAATCTATAGAGATAGATCGAATCGGCTTTTGGGACTAAGTCAAAAAAAGTACATAGACAAAGTACTAAAGCATTTTAGTATGGAAAACTCAAAGAAAGGGTACATACCTTTGGCTTTGGGAGTTCCTTTGACTAAAGAACAATGTCCTAAAACTAAAAAGGAGAGGAACAACATAAGTAGAATCCCATATGCATCTGTTATTGGATCTATCATATACGTTATGTTATGTACTAGGTTAGATGTTGCTCATGCACTGAGTATAACTAGTAGGTTTCAGCAAGACCCTAGTGAGAAGCACTGGTCTGCTATAAAGGAGATTCTTAAGTACCTACGAAGGACTAAGGATCACTTCTTGGTGTATGGTGGTCAAAAAGAGCTCGTCATACTAGGTTATGTCGATGCTGCTTTTCAGACCAGCACTCAGGACT
>JBBPFJ010000913.1:0-37326 GCA_037975025.1 Excoecaria agallocha
ACTAGGTCCAGTGAACCCTATAACTCATTCTTAGTATCTCATGGAAACTCGAAAAAATCTAACACTTATGCACCAAGTAGCCATATATCCTTGTTTTCATCTTACAAACACATCTAACACATCCTCATAATGCAATACTCAAGAGTAAACACATATATAAAATATAAAGTTCTTATACCTTAGTCGAAATACACCTTTTTCAAGCTTTTTCCACCTTTTTCTCATTGACTTTTCTCCTCTAACCTTCTATATAGAAAAGTTATAAATGATCATGCTTAATGATTCATTTACCTCCTTAAATTAATTATTTAATTATAAGAAATAAGAGAATAAAAGAAGAGAAGAATGAGCTATTACCTTATAAGAATTCTAAGCACTAAATTCTCTCTCTTTAGTAAGTTAGGGTTGGATCTTTAAGGGTTATTTAGGGCTTATTTGTGGGTTATTGTGGTAGAAGGTTGGTTGCTCTTTGGTTTCTTGAAGTGGCTGGCCTTCCTTCCTAAAATCCTTAAGTTTTCTTCATTTCTCAATAAGACTATAGGCAAGCTAGGTGTTCTTTCCTCATTCGTCTATTTGTCAACCTTAGGGAAACCACACTTAGCTCCCTTTTATTATTCAATTTCCTATTTCAACCCCTAAAACTTCCTTTCTTTAATTTTAGTTGAACCCCTAATTACATTTTTTTCCTAATTAGATTCTTATAGGACTTAATGTACAAAAACTAATTTGCCCCTTTTCTTTTAGAATAATTACAACTAGGTCCCTACCTACATTACATTGATATCAAGCCTACATTAATAGAATTATTGGTTAAACTCACTTGAATCCTCTTAAGGTATAAGTAGGGACCTCACTACATTAACCTGATTTTGATAGAATCATCTCGATCGGGTTGATTGCAAAATTTTAGATTCTGCAGCAACCATTTCATGCTAACCTTTATTATATAACACATCACCCATGTAATATATTTATACATACATATTCATATATATTTAGGCTATATGCTCCTAGTGACTGCATAGGCATATTCTTTTTCCTTTATACATATAATCATTTATTATTGATTTTGCTCATACATAGCCTCAACATGTGTCAAACTATTTTATGAACTTAATACCATAACATGATATATTTATACACACTTTTGTCATATAGTTCATGTACATGTTAATATATGCATTTAATTGGGCTAATTTCTTAATATTAGCACCAAATTCCTGCTAAGCACATAACGTACTTTTAAAGTCCAATTACGTTTTCATATATATGTAGAATTAATAAGTAGGTTTAGTACATACTTAAATTATAACATATACTAACAATTCCTTTTGTTTAGGTTTAATTGGTGTTTATATCTCAATGTGTAATTATGTATTTTATAAATATAATATCATGTTATTTCCCTAGACATGTGTTCATAAGGTTCTAAAAGTGTTTGAAAAAGTTCAAAAGCCATTCAATAACTTTTGGGTGTGGTTCGACAATGTTTAGGGATAGTATACAATGTGTTTAGCTGAGATGGCACTTAAATCAGCCAGGTTGGGGCATTCTGCCTATCTAAAATGCAAGTGACTCGACTTAGATGACTTTCAACCCAACCGCATTGATGCAAAAATGAAAAAATTAATAGACAAAATTCCTTGGCTCCACAAAAATATTAGCTAGCAAACATTGTTTTTAGGAATAACTTTCTTATAGAAAATTGTTCTATTATGTCTTTATTACCATAAAACTAAAAATAATGCAATTTGGAATTTTATAGAAGGAGATAAAAACTAAACTATACAGACTACTCCAATTAACAAGGTAGTAGCCAATATATAACTTCAAACCAAATTTTGACAAACTTAGAGGATGAATCATCCTTAATTTCTTCGATAAACTTTTAAATTTATATCCTAGCTTTAATCTCCATCTCCAACTAAAATCATTCCATTTGTAGCTCTGTAACTCAACTTATGCTCAAGATAATATAGATTGGGACAGTGAATCTTATGGCAAAATTTGTTGATTTAACCATACTCCCTCTAGTTTGTCTTTCTAGCATGTAAAAATAACACAATATTATTCTCACATCATTTAATTAGCTAATAAAACATTTCCATTCAGTTTATATGCAATAAACACATACAATGAAGATATTGAGTTCACATACCTTTAAGGGCTCAAATCCTCTCTTTAATCCATGTTGCTTCCTTTCTTTTCCTTTCCCCTTCTGCAATAAAAAAATTTACACTTGTAAATTCCCATTCTTCATGCTCAACATAACTTACAAGAAGTAAAAATCAGGAAGAGAAGAAGGAGCAAAAAAAGGGAGCAAATTTACCTTTGCTGCTTAAATCTCTAACCCTTAAATTATCTCACTTGACAACCAAGCTCACTAAGCTTAAAGGCGATGAAATAGGGAGAGAATAAAAGAAGTTAAATGAAAATTTTTGTAGAAAATTACCTTAAGGGCCGGCTACCTCTCCTCTTCCTTAAAATTCCACTTTCTAGTTCCTTCTAGAATTAAATAAGTGGCTTTCTTCTATTGGCCCACTTATGGTCTTTAAAAGAAATCCCATTTTAATCCTTTATGAATTTTATTTTCTTAATCTTTCCTCACTCTTATTAATTGATTCAATTTATTCCTCACTTTAGGGCTCATAAACAAGTGCATATATGTCAAAATGCCAAATTACCAAATTACCCCTACCTTTTCACATAATAACCTCTGTCCCTTTCCATATTTCTTTATTACTCCAAACAGGCCATTTACACCCATTTCTCTCTCCCTTAAAAGAATTTCATCCACAAAATTCATACTATGTTAAACAACTATAGATGTAGACTATATGCTAACCGGTCTACCACTATCACATTTATATTTAAATCTCCACTACACATGCAAGAGTGTGTACAATTCGAATCTATTGAAATATGAACATAAGTATTAAAGAAAAAGAAAATTCCACCTATCTTTTATGGGACTTCTACATCCTTCTAAGCCTTCCTAGCATATATCCAGCAGGAGCTCTAGTGGCTATGGGTTAATTCACTATCTCTAACACTACTATGCTATAAAAATCCAAATTCTTGCTCTATCAATTAATTAGCTACATAATGATCATCACTGTTGCACCTAAAATAGGCACTTGTTAGTAACCTACAAGTGCCCCAATATCTCCTTACACAGTGATGACATTTAGGTGGTGATCCTTGTCCTTCCCATTACCCTTCAAATGCATCTCTACTTGCTTTGAATACTTTAGGTTGCCTTTGATGTCTTCCTCAAGTAGGAGGACTATTAACAACTTTCGCTGGTTAATCCCCTAGTGGAGTATATGGCCTCTTACGTGAAAATGAACTTTCTTTAAAAGTACTCAATTTTCTTTGCTCCCTTTCTCTTTCTTTGCCACTTCAAATAGTTCTACTATGAGAGTTGCTTAAACAAACTGATAATAGCTCACTGCTTGTAAAAAGGTAGCTCCTACTAAGTGGTCTTGATAATCTATTTATTTAACCCTTTCGTAAATTATCGACACCAAAAAACTTTAGTCAACATTGGTTTCAATGCATACATACTCAGATTGCATAATTCCTTTACATACTCTACCACAAGCACACCTCTCTATTTTAAATTCAAAAACTATCTCAACTTTGCTTCTTTATAGGTTTTAGTAACTTATCATCACTTAAACTCTTATTTAAATAATCCACACAAGAGCTAGATCAATAGTTGTAGTTGTTTTAACACAAACTTCTACCAATCATAAGCAGCTCCTTAAAGTAAAGAGAAAACACAAGTTACTCTCTAATCCACAGGACATTGCACCTTGTCAAACATTCTTTTCACCTTTTCAAACAAAAACACTACCTTATTAGACTCTTTAAAAGTGGTGCCAAAAATTCTTTGACATATGCTTTTTAATTGCCTCAATATGGGCTTTGGGTATATTCATCCTCTATTGTATTTGAGTCATATCTTGCAAAATCTTCAACAATGGCCCTCTAGGGATAGTAGCAAGTACATCCCCTTAGGTTGAGGTTGAAGACTCTAGATTCGATCGAACCAATAAATTACTCTCTATAATCTCTTCTACTGCCTCATGAGATCTTTCTATAATCTACTATCTATAAGAAATAGGGACACTTGCATTAGGTCAATATAAGAAACAACCAATATCTATATGTTCCTAGACTTTTATTAGCTATAGCCATCTAAACTTATACTCTAATACCACTAAATGTAACACCTTTATCACAAGAATGGTCTGATCAACCTAACATTAAAATTTATTACAAGGATACACCTATAGAAAATAACCTTCTTTAAATTTGTGCACATTTCTTTCATAATTACAAGATGCTTAGCCTAGCTCTAGCTGATTATTATATAATCATATCATGTACAAATCTATATGTATCACTTTGTTCAGCAGTTATCCTTCACATGTATATAAAACAATATCACATTTTACACAAAAAATGGCACTTTACCGTTATTTTACAAGCAACATTATAATGTCATATATAAATACAAAACATAAACAAAATAACTATTTATATAAAAAATTCTCTAAAGTTTTTGTTAACCTCATACTAGTAAGTTTTATCCCTGCAACACCTCTCTCAAAGAACCTAGATGGATAAAACACCCGTGCCATTCTAAAAAGGCTAGTAGGGAACAATAAATTCTAAACAACCACTCACAACAGTTGTTACCAAACATGCAGGTAAAATAAGCATGAAAATACATACTTTCAAATAATTTGTGCAATTATAAAGGAGGATAGAAATAAATCAGTGAATACCGATAATACCTATTAATATGTTCATTGTTCAATAATGCAAATTCATATATAGATACACATACACAAAAATATCCATCACATTTATCCATTGTCATAATATAATCAGTCACTTGATCGTTCATGTTTAATTTGACACTCTATGGGTGTGGATAATGGGTGTTATGGATACATAAAGGTATCGATCACGTGGCTACCTGTAGGTATCAAATCCTATAGACCTAAATGGGGCTGACTCTAAGGTTTTTGCTAACCTTAAACCAACCTTTACTCTATTATATAACACATCATCCATGTCATATATTTATACATATATATTCATACATATTTAGGCTATATACTCCTAGTCACCACATAGGCATATTCTTTTTCCTTTAGACATATAATCATTTAATATTGATTTTGCTAATACATAGCCTTAACATGTTTCTATCTATTTCATGAACTTAATAGCATAACATGATCTATTTATACTCACTTTTGTTATATAGTTCATGTGCGTGTTCATATATGTATTTCATTAGTCTACTTTCTAAAGATTAGCACCAAATCCATGTTAAGCACATAATATACTTTTAAAGTCTAATTACGTCGCCATATATATGTAGAATTAATAGGTAGGTTTAGTAAATACATAAATTACATGTTATATTAATAATTTATCATGTTTTAGTTTAATTGGTGTTCATATCTCAATGTACAATCATTTATTTCATGTATGTAATTGTCATGCGCACCGAACCCTGTAGGCATTATGCATTTTCTTGAAAAACCTCTTTTAGGGGTCAAGACCGGACCAAGGATCATTTGACTTATGAAAGTTTGTTTCTTTGTAATAGATATGATTTTATTCCCATCTATTGTTGGTGATCTACCTACAAAGGCTTCTACTGGGCACCACAAGGCAGGTATCATAGAGTTACCACCCAATAAAACATTGAAAAAGTGAGTTTTAACCTTGTGAGGTCAAAATTGAAGATAGTTTGGGACCTCACTCTTATTTATAACTTTGGTTAATGTTATATAAATGAGTTTTAGGGATTAATTTATTTTATCTCTTTTCTCACACGAGATGTCATGCTTAAAAAGGTAAGGCACACTTAAGCATGTTGGAAAGTTATAAAGCATATATATCGAAAGTTGTTAAAGCATGGAAAGCATTATAAGAATAAATGTTAAAATAAAATCATACAAAAATTAGTTAATTAATTGAGTTCATTTACATGAGGATGTTGGCCCTTGCAAGCATATTTACAAAAAACAAAATTTTGAGCTATATTTTAGACAAAAAAAGGGTATTGAGCACATGCTGCTTTGGAAAGAGAATTGCTTTAATTAATTTAAGAAAGAAAACTATTCATATTTATAAAGAAAAATCCTTAATTTTATATGCTATATCGTAGGTGAAAATCGGGACATTGGTCCTTTTATTATAGAAAAATCGTAGTCAAACTTGTACAAAAATTTTTTGGTGAGTTTTTAGTTTAATGGCCAAAAAGCTTTTTGCTTGCAATAAAATGGCATTAAAGAATAATAATACAAGTAAAACATACATAAATCAGGCTATTAATTTATTTGAAAATATTGGTTCCCTCATACATATTTTATAAAAGAATAATTTGTGTGATTTTTGGGATAAAAGGTGGATATTAGTCTGTTTTATGTGAAAAATCCCCAATTAGTTATGTAGAAAATATTTAAGTGAATTTTCCTAATTATTATGAAAAAACCCATTTTTACTAGCTATTACAATCAATTATGTAAACAGCAAGAAAAAAAGTAATAATACAGGCCCAAAATAAATGAACAAATAAATAAATATATAAATCCTAAGCTAAGCCGCTCGACCTTATTCTCCAATTCTCCAACTCAATTTAATGTGTGAATTGGGTTGTGTGCATTAAAAAATATAGAAAATAATATTGGTCAATAATGAATTAAATCAAATAGTAAATGATAAATAGTTAATTTAAAATAAGAAATAAATTAGACAAAAGACATAAATTGCATAATGTGTCCAGAATTCATACAACATTTATAATCATGCATATGCTAAAGCATTTAAATAAATTACAAATAATAATAATAATAATAATAATAAAAGACATTATAATAATATGACCACAATAATATTAATAATAAAATAATTAAATTAAAGGGAATTAAGTGCATGTGTAATCATGTAAGTGCATAATTTACATATTAAATGTGAATAAAAATAAAATGCATAAATTAAAATAAATTATAACAAATAAACAATATTAATAATAATAGGAACAATAATGAATAAGCAAACACAAACTTATTGGAAGAACAAATAAATTCAATGTAAAATTAATACGTGAATAAATACAATAAAAGAAATTATATTAACAAAAGCAATAATAAATAAAATTAAAAATAATGAAAATAAGTGAAAAATGGGCCAAATGAGTGACTCACACATAAAAAAATGGCCAAAAGAGTCAGTTACGGAGCAAAAGGGAAGAAAAAAAGGGAAAAAGTCGAGTCACACCTACAAATGATTTAAGGGTGCATGGGTGTGACTCACGAGTCAAGGTCCCAAAATGTGATTCACAAATGAGTCACGGCCTAGGAACGTGACTCATAAACGAGTCAAGGGCGTGACTCAACCTTGATCACGAACATAAATTGGAAAGCGCCATTAATGGTCAAGAAAGACTCCTAAACTCTTTTTAAAGTTATTTTCATGCAACAAAAACCCCAACCTCATTTTTAAGAATAAATAACAAGATTTATATACTAAAAACATGAATTAAAGCAAGAACACATAGAATTCAAAGTTATGAACTCAAGAAGGAAGATGAAGAATAATGATTCCAAAAATGCATCAAATCTCAATTTTAGCATAATTTCAATTGGTTTACATGAATTAATAAGAAAAACAATCATAAAACTCAATTAATTACAAATTGAAAATCCTAGAATCAAGAAATCAAATAATTGAAAAAATTAAGAAAATAAAGAATAAATACATATTTATTCTAAATCTAAATCTAACACCTAATTTAATTGATTTCGGGGCTCAATAATGTTACATTCATTGTTGGTTCCATTAAATTAAAGGAATCAAGTGCATTTTTCCCCTTTTCCCTTTTTCCCCTACTATGTTTCAACTTATAAAGAGTGAGAGGATAGGAGAGAGAAAGAGTGTAAAGGCCCAATTATGACCTTAGTCAAAAAGGCATGATTTTATAAAATTATATTTGATTAAAATAAAATTTAATTAATGAATTTTTGACACGAGTTATGGGACTAGTGAAAATTTTATTTTATTATATGAATTGAATGTGAATTATTTGGCATAAAAAAATTTAAGCGTGCAATTGAAGTATAGAATAATAAGTTTGGGGTCAAATTATAAAAGTGGCTTATGTGGGGTCAATTTTAAAAAGTAAAAACAAGTTGGGGTTAATTAGAAATTAAAGGATAAAATGATGGGGTTAAATATATGAGAAGAATAAAGGAGAGGGGACATCTTTTTACATGTAAATTTTTTAAGGATCAAAAGGGGACTTTTCTTCCCCTTCGTAAGGTCTAAAATCATGCATGGAGGAGAGATAAATGCAAGAATTGGGTGGTACTCTTTGGATGGACAAATTTTTTAAGAAAATAATTATTCTTCTCTTTTTAATCTTTCATCCCTAATCCTATTAATTTTTTTAAGATTAAATCTCTTGCATGTGGATGATTTAGAAGTTTTGAGTGAAATCATCAAGCTATGGACTTAATACTTTAAATTATCTCTTCTTCTTCTCATTTCATCTTATTGGATGGCTTTCTTAAGAAGATTGAAATCTATAATTTGGATGCATGATGGTTTGAAAACATGATTTGTAGAGGAGGAAGTTAAGAGGAAGAAGAAAGGCAATGAGGTAGTTAAAGAGTTTAGCTAGGTGTGATTCATCCAAGGTATGGAAATGAGTGTTTTGTGGTTGTTTTTAGTGTATTTCAAGATAGGAATTTCTGTAAAGATGTGGTTTATGGCATGATTTTTAAGTTAGATATTTAAGATAGGACTTATAAAGAAACAATGCATGAAAAGAATTGTTGAAACTAGCTTCTATAATTTTAGAATATCCCAAGCTATAGACCTTCAATTTACTTGAATCTTGTTGGGATTTATATCTAAAATTTTGTTGAAGGAACCCATCTTTGATTCTGCCTCTAAGTGCCCCTAAATCTAATTTGAAATTCTTTTTAAACTGCTGCCCAGTTGTTATGATGATATTACTGTATTATTGCTATAACTTTTTGTGGAGAAATCAAAGTCCGTTAAGACTAATTTTTGGTTAAAATAGATTCATATGAGTACAACTTTCATGAATGAATGTTGTCAAAATTTTATACCCATTTTATACTATGAATTTTCTAAGTAAGGATAAAAATTGAATGGGGTATAATGAATTGTTGTTTACAGAACAAGAACAGATTTTAGTAATTTAACTGTATCTTTTGTTATAGAGGTTAGAATTCTATGAATCTAATTTTTGCTTAAACTATACTTATATGTATACAATTTATATGAGAAATCTTGATTTGATTTTATTTCAAAAATATGACTTGAATCCATAACTATTCGCAACAATGTTTCCAATAACAGTCCTTAATTTTTTTTTGTTTGTAATATCTTGAAATGTAAAAATGATAATTAGATAATTCTAGTTGGAGAATAACATATACTCTCATATCTACATTTTTCATGAAGGAAACAAAGTCTAATTATGCATTTAAACCTATCTAAATTTAGGTTGAAAACCATAATCATATGCTGACTATCATAATGAGCAGTCATCAGTAATCTCTAATTACCTTGAGTTATAGAAATGATATTGCAATTATTTTTAATGTTCTTGAAACTAGAAACATATAGGATCATGTTTATAGGCGATTAGTTTGGCTAGAAATGGCTTTTGTTAGGTCAAAAATAGCTTTAAATATAAGCTTAAAAATCTGTCTCCATGAAGGATTGTTGCAAGAAATTATAACCATTTTTTATATGAATTTTTGGAATATTTTTATGCATTTAAAATAAAATTAAGCATCTCTAAAAATCATTTTGACTATATGCATAAATGATCTTAACTTTTTTATGCACATTTATAATGGAAAAGTAAGACATTGAGAGATATAAGTCAATAGTATATAAAATAATATCCTATTGTAAGCATGTAAGCATGACTATTTGTTAAAGCATATTTAAAATAAAGGTATGTTATTATTCACCTAATTAATATAACATAAGCATGCTTATATGTCATAATTATTGGACATATTTATATGTTAAAAATGCCAATGTATATTTGTATGATTATCGAGATATAAATGCATCATATACAAGTTGATCATATTGTTAGACGAAGATGAGAATACATATCCATGTATTAGGGACTATGTGTCTTCTTGATATCACATAAATATATGATAAAGCTTGATTACATGAAAGCATGTTAATTATAAATAATCTAATAAAATACAATATCGCTTTGTTAAATGAGACAGTGTATACAAGTATATACAGTAGAGATGGTATAGTTTTCCATTGATTACTTACTTGATTAAAGTTGTATAAATTATTGTATGAATTGTGCATATATGTTTATGCACTAGAGAAGGTATATATTTACATGATTATGTACAGATGAAAATGGAATATTATAAGTATAGTCTTGATATATAAAATGAAATTGATCAGGGTATTATGTACTAATAGAGTTCAATTATGGATATATAGGTGCCTATAGAGATATTTACAGCTGCCATAGTTTGGCCCTATTGGGTCTAGAGTATAGTTGATCCCATTTGGATCATGCACAGGCTTGTTTGGGTTATTACCGACCCCATTTAGGCCCGTTTGACCAGTCCACAGTATAGTTTGTCCCCGTTGGGGTCTACGGATTTGATATCTTCCGATATCCACCGTTTTGATACTTAAGGGTATCCACCATTTTTGTTATCAACTTCAGAACTTAAGCAAGTTAAATTCTAATTATATAAATGACTAAAGTATTTGAATCAAAGAATGATTTGGTCAGATGTTATTTGTTTATCATTGTTGCCTTAGTGCTCATATACCTGAAATGTTGCTAGAATTACAAACTTGTTATCATTATGTTACATATGATACATGTTATTGGTTAAGTATGTGAATTGTTCTAGTTATAGTTATGGCTAAAATTACGGGATTGAATCATGAATGTATATCATTGGATGCCATTTATGTTTTATATAGATAAAAATGAGATAATAAATATTATAAATATATCAATAATATAAGGTACAAATTATATTTTTATCTTCAACTTTATGTATATATATTGAGAGACTAGTTAATTGGTTACAAATTAAATCACATGTATCGTTATAACGCTATTTTTGAGACACAATACGATTGCCATGGACATGTATAAATGCAAATTTATGTGATTAGGTATTACGTGTTGTTTTGATGACCACTGTGGGTGGCCTTCCATTATAATTTGTCCCCACTAAGCTTTAAAGCTTAGTATAGGTTATTTTATCCGTGTAGGTTCTATAAATAAGATTTTTTCTTAGGAATATTCTCTGCATCAGGAAAGGCCAACACAAGACCGAAAAGAGTTGATGTAGGGAGTTTTTGTATAAGTATGTTGTAATATTTTGTACTATGGCTGAAGGCATAGGATGATGTAGTTAATATGCGTATATTGAATTGTAACCAAATCATGATATGACTAAGAAAATACATGTGTGTATGCTAAACAAAAAGTAACATAAACATAACATGGTATGCATAAAGATAAACATGAGACAAAGTATGCAAATAGTCATAGAGGCACCTATATGATTATGTGATATAGCATGATATGAATAATAGTAACATAATGATCATATGATTTGTAATATATAGGTATGATAGTGATAAAAAATATGATTAATATGATTAATTGGACATGGTTAACAGGGTTATACTATGAAGGTGTTACAATTTGGTATCAGAACCTAGGTTTTGCCTTTTTTTGGCAATAAGAGTTTGGGATTCCATAATATGATATAGTGTGGTGTTGGCCAAATGCAAAAGTCCCTAATTTTCTTATAGATAAAAGATAGAGGATTCTAGAGAAGCTTTTGAAGAATTAGCTGAAAGCAATTTGCCTATTAGATCAAATCCTTCCAATCCAGGATCATCGTCTTCTAATCGTAATGAGAATCTTAAAGCCATTCCTGGTGAAGCATTGTTATAACTTTCATAGGATATGGCCCCAATTCTATAAAGAATGACTGCACCTAAAGCTCCAATATCTGAAAGTAAAAAGCACAATGCAAAGGAGTTTTTAGGCACTAATCTTGAATAGTCGAAGGAAGCTAAATTTTTGTTGGAAAGCTAGGGAGAATCTTTGATGAAATTCACTACCTAGTAACTCATAAAGTGTATTGTTATGTGTGCTTGCTCCAAGGAACAGCTTATGATTGGTGGAAATTAGTACTAAAGCAACCTCAGTTACCAGATCCCCTTACATGGGAAATTTTTAAAGTTGAATTCAAAAAGAGAAATGTTACTGAAGCATATAAGGAAGATAAGTTAAATGAGTTCTTAAATCTGAAAGAGAAAGCTATAATTATGGTTGAGTTTGGGAAGGAATTCATCATCTGTGTGAATATATTCCTAACGCAATGCTAATAGAAGCTTTTAAGTGCAGACAATTTGAAGATGGCTTGAACAATCGGATTAAAGAAAATCTAATTGGACCCACATCCTTACAATTGGTGGATTTTCATAAACTTGTTTTACCAGTCATAAGGGGAAAAAGAATGAAGTAGCTGAAAGAGAAAGAGAACAAAAAAGAAGTGGGTTCAGAGGTGGATTTTCCACTGGAAAGAGAGTTAGAGGAGGTCAGGGGAATCAGCCAGTTGAGTCTGGGTACAGTTCTGTAAAAAGGGATAAAAGACAAGACTCATCTACAGGGTATAAAAATAGTATAGAAGCTTTAGGGAGATAGAGTGGGTGTTAGCCACTAGAATGTCCCCATTATGCTAGGTGGCACTAGGGTGAGTGCAGAAAATTAGCTAGAGCATGTTTTAGATGTGGTAGTATTGACCACTTTATGGCAAATTATCCATCAAAGCAAGAACAAGGTTTTGGACAACAAGGTAGTAGGAGAGCTTCTAATGCACCCTTCTATGGCAGAGGTAGAGGAAGAAGGTATGGTGGATCAAATCATCATAGATCCTAGTCTAAAAATATGTCTAAATGAGTTGATCGACCTATGGCTCTAATTGTTTCTAGTCAGGCTTATGCAATGAAAGCTCAAGAAGATCAGGATGCTCTAGAAATGATAACTGGTATTTTTTCTCTCTTTAATTCTAATATTCATACACTTATTGATCCTGGTTCCACTTATTCTTATGTTTGCATTAGGGATATGGGTAGAAATATGTCAATTGTACATGAACTGTATTATGAAATTTGTGTAACCAAGCCTTTTGGGGCATAGTGTTTGTGTTAACAAAGTTTATAAAGAATGTCCATTATGATCCTAGGGAAGGAATTTTTTGCTAATCTCGTTGAGTTGCCATTTCAGGAGTTTGATGTGATTTTAGGCATGGATTGGCTATCGAAGCAGCATACAATGGTAAATTATAGGGCTAAAACAGTAACACTTAGAGATATAAATGGTGAGGAAGTAGTAGTATAAGGCATTCGAACTAAACATTTGGCTAATGTGATATTGCATATACAAGCCAGGCGATTTTTGAAAAAAGGATGTAAAGCATATTTAGCCTTGGTACTTGATTCAAAAATGAAAAGGTTAAACTTCAAGAAATCCCTATTATAAGTGAGTTGCTTGATGCATTTCTTGAAGAATTACCAAGCCTTCCACTTAAAAGAGATGTAAAGCTGTCTATAGAAGTTTTACTTAGTACAACTCTTATTTTTAAGGCACTGTACAAAATGGTCCCTACGGAATTAAAGGAGTTAAAGGTTCAGTTGCAGGAATTACTTAACCAAGGCTTTATTAGGATTAGTGCATCACCTTAAGGTGCATTAGTTTTGTTTATGAAAAAGAAAGATGGGACTATAAGATGGGACAAGTATCCATTGCTAAGAATTAAAGATTTATTTGATTAGTTGAAAGGTGCTGACTTCGAGTAAAGGATGTGGATGTTCCTAAAAATTCATTTAGAACATGATATGGTCATTACAAATTTCTAGTAATGCCATTTGGGTTAACAAATGCACCGGCTACTTTCTTGGATCTTGTGAATAGGGTATTTAGATCCTACTTGGTCCAGTGTGTTGTTGCATTTATAGATCACATATTGGTTTATTCAAGAAATTAAATAGAACATGCTGAACATTTGAGAATTGTATTGTATACTTTAAGGAAGAATCAACTATTTACTAAATTGAGCAAGTGCGATTTTTTACTTAAGAAATTCTATTTTATTAGGCATATAGTGTCTTCTGAAGGCATCCAAGTGGATCCCGTTAAAATTAAGGCTATAATGAACTGGAGACCACCTCGAAATGTGACATAAGTGAGAAGTTTTATGGGTTTAGCAGGGTATTACCATCGCTTTGTAAAAGGCTTTTCAGTTATAGCTTTACTTTTACTAAATTGTTGAGAGAGGGTATCAAATTTGAGTGGACCGCCCGTTTTCAGGCAAACTTTTACTAGATAAAGAAGATGTTAATAGAGGCTTCAGTTTGTATACAACCAATTTTGGGAAAAGAATATGCCATGTATTTTGATGCTTCTAAAGTTGGTGTTGGTTGTGTGCTAATGCAAGATGGCAAGGTAGTGGCTTATGGTTCTATACAATTGAAATTGCATGAGCAAAATTACCTAACTCATAACTTAGAGTTGGTAGCAGCAGTGTTTTCTTTTAAGATTTGGCAGTGTTATTTCTATGGGAAAAGATACAAAATCTATACAGATTACAAGAGTCTCAAGTATTTACTTATGCAAAAAAAAACTCAACTTGACATAGCAAATATGGCTAGAACTATTTAAGGATTATGATTGTATACTAGATTACCATCCATGCAAAGCTAATGTTGTAGCTAATGCCTTAAATCATACAACAATGGCAACTGTGATGTTACACCAAGGTAGATGGAAATTTGCATCGGATGGTGCTTTGATAGTTCAGTTGAAGGCTAGACCTTGTGTGAGTCAATTAACGTTAGATGCTAAGAAAGGAGATGAAAAAATTCAATAGATTATAGCTTTCCATCCTCAAACAGATGGACAATCTAAAAGGGTTATCCAAGTCTTAGAAGATATTTTGAGAGGTTGTCTCTTGAATTTCACAAGAATTTAGGATAGATATTTGGCTTTAATTGAGTTTGCTTATAATAATAGTTATCAGAGGAGTATTGGTATAGTGCCATATAAGGCTTTATATGGCAAGAAATGTAGAACTCCAGTTTGTTGGATTGAGTTATTTGAACACAGAATGATTAGTCCTGACCTTGTTAAAGACACAAAGGAGAAGGTACATGTTACTAAGCAAAGATTGGAATAAGCTTGTGACATACAGAAGTCCTATGCTGATTTAAAAAGAAAGGACATTGAGTATCAAGTTGGTGAGAAAGTGTTTCTAAATATGTCCCCATGGAGAAAAGTATTGAGAGTTGAAAGGTAAATTGAGCCTGAGGTATATTGGTCCATATGAAATACATCAAAGAGTTGGACCAGTAGCATACATATTGGCTCTTCCTATGGAATTATCCAAATCACATGATGTGTTCTATGTTTCAAAGCTTTAAAGATACCGTTCAGATGAATCCTAGGTTCTACCGGTATAAGATATTCAGGTTTAGCTAGACTTCTCTTATGATGAAGAACCTAAAGAGATTTTGTAAAAGGAAATCAGACAGTTGAGGAAGAAGCAAATTCCTTTTGTCAATGTACTTTGGCAACACCCTGGTAGGCAAGAAGTAAGTTGGGAATCAGAGGTAGCTACGAAAGAGCAGTATCCCTAACTATTTAAAGTACATATGAATTTCAGGGACAAAATTCTTTAAGGTGGAGAGAGTCGTAATGCCCAATTATAACCTTAGTAAAAAAGGCAAGATTTTATAGAATTACATTTGATTAAAATAAAATATAATTAGTGAATTTTTGACATGAGTTATGGGACTAGTGAAAATTTTATTTTATTATATGAATTGAATGTGAATTATTTGGCAAAAAAATAATTAAGGGTGCAATTAAATTATAGAATAATAAGTTTGGGGTAAAATTGTAAAGGTGGCTCATATGGGGTAAATTTTTAAAAGTAAAAATAAGTTGGGGTTAATTAAAAATTAAAGGATAAAATGATGGGGTTAAATCTATGAGAAGAATAAAAGAGAGGGGACATCTTTTTACATGCAAATTCTTTAAAGATCAAAAAGGGACTTCTCATCCCCTTTATAAGGTTTTACATGCAAATTCTTTAAAGATCAAAAAGGGACTTCTCATCCCCTTTATAAGGTCTAAAATCATGCATATAGGAGAGATAAATGCAAAAATTGGGTGTTGTTATTTAGATGGAAGAATTTTTTTAAAAAATAATTCTTCTTCTCTCTTTCATCTTTCATCCCTAATCCTCTTAATTATTTAAGATTAAATCTTTTACATGTGGATGATTTAGAAGTTTTTAGTGAAATCATCAAGGTATGGATTTAATACTTTAAATTATCTCTTCTTCTGCTCATTCTATCTTATTGGATGGCTTTCCTAAAAAGATTGAAATCTGTAATTTTGATACATGATGGTTTGAAAACATGATTTGTAAAGGAGGAAGCTAAGATGAAGAAGAAAGGCAAAGAGGTAGCTAAAGATTTTATCTAGGAGTGATTCAGCAAAGGTATGGGAATGAGCATTTTGTGGTTGTTTTTAGTGTATTTCAAGATGGGAATTTCTACAAAGATGTGGTTTATGGCATGATTTAATAAACCTAAAAGAATTAAGTCAAATATTTTAAGATAGGACTTGGAAAGAAGCAATGCATGAAAATAATTGTTAAAACTAGCTTCTATAATTTTATAATATCCCAAGCTATAGATCATTAATTTACTTGAATCTAGTTGGCACTTCTTCCTAAGATTTAGACATAAAATTTTGTTGAAGGAACTCATCTTTGATTTTGCCTCTAAGTGCCCTTAAATCTAACTTTAAATTTATTTAAAACTGCTGCCCAGTTGTTATGATGATATTGCTGTATTTTTGCTATAACTTTTTCTAGAGAATTCAAAGTCCTTTGAGAATAAATTTTGATTAAAATAGATTCATATAAGTACAACTTTTATGAGGCAATGTTGTTGAAATTCTTTACCTATTTTATACTATGAATTTTCTAAATGAGGATAATAATCAAATGGGGTGGAGTGAATTGTTGTTTAGAGAATAAGAACATATTTTAGTAATTTGACTTTATCTGTTGTTATAAGGTCAGAATTCTATGAATCTAATTTTTGCTTAAACTAGACTTATATGTATACAATTTTTATGATGAAATCATTATTATTCTATTTCTAAATATGTCAAAAAATGACTTGAATTCGTAACTATTAGTAGCATTGTTTCCAAGAACAAGCCTAAATATTTTTTTAATATCTTGAAACATAAAAATGATAATTAGGTAATTCTAGTTGGATAATAACATGTTCTCTCATATCTACATTTTCCCATGAAGGAAACAAAGTCTAATTATGGATCTAATCTAATGTACATTTAGGTTGAAAACCGAAATCACATGCTGCCTATCACAATGAACAGTCATCAGTAATCTCCAATTATCTTGAGTTATAGAAGTGATATTGTAATTATTTTTAATGTTCCTAAAACTAGAAATATATAGGATGATGTTTGTAGCGGGTCAGTTTGGCGAGAAATGGCATTTTTTAGGTCATAAATAGCTTTAAATATAAGCTTAAAAATATATCTCTATGAAGGATTATTGCAAGAAATTAACACCATTGTGGATATGCATTTTTGGAATATTCTTATGCATTTAAAATAAAATTAATCATCTCAAGAACATCATTTTAACTATATGCAAAAATGATCTTAAGTGTTTTAAGCACATTTATAATGGAAAAGGAACACATTCAGAGAGATAAGTCATGAGTATATAAAATAATATCCTATTGCAAGCATGCAAGCACAACTACTTGTTGAAGTATATTTATAATAAAGGTATGTTATTATTCACCTCATTGACATAACATAAGCATGCTTATATGTTATAACTATATGACATGTTTATATGTTAAAAATGTCAATATATATTTGTATGATTATCGAGGTATAAATGCATCATGTACAAGTTGATTATATTGTTAGATGAAGATGAAAATACATGTCTTTGTATTAGGGATTATGTGTCTTCTTAATATCACATGAATATATGATAAAGGTTGATTACATGGAAGCATAATAATTATAAATAATCTAGTAAAATATATGATCGCTTTATTAAATGAGACAATGTATACAAGTATATACACTAGAGATGGTATAGTTTTCCATTAATTACTTACTTGATTAAAATTGTATAAATTTATTATATGATTTGTGCATATATGCTTATGTACTAGATAAGGTATATATTTACATGATTACGTACACATGCAAATGGAATATTATAGGTATAGTCTTGATATATAAAATGAACATGATCAGGATATTGCCTACAAATAGAGTTTAATTGTTGATAAATAGGCGCTTATAGGGATATTTGCAACTGCCACAGTTTGGCCCTACTAGGACTAAAGTATATCTGATCCTATTTGGATTATGGACAACCCTATTTGGGTTGTGAGCTGACTCTGTTTTGGTCCACTTGATCGGTCCATAGTATAGTTTGGCCCCATTTGGGTCTACCAATTTGATATCTTCGAATATCCACCATTTTGATACCTAAGGGTATCCACCATTTCCATTATCCACTTTTAGAACTTAAATAGGCTAAATTCCAATTATAGAAATGACTACAGTATTTGAATCAAAGCATGATTTGCTCTGATGTTATTTGTTTATCTTTGTTGCCTTAATGCTTATATACTTGAAATGTTGCTAGAATTACAAACTTGTGATCATTATGTTACATATGATACATGATGTTGATTAAGTATGTGAATTATTCTAATTAGAGTTATGGCTAAAATTACAGGACTGAATCATAAATGTGTAACACTCTTATCGGCTACATAGCTGCAAACACTATATCCTGTAACATTAAGCAAGCTTGCTAGGTTTAATGTTCGAAATATATATATATATATATAGTTTTAAACTTCAAACATAAATCTGACATATAAACTACACTATTAACACTTTACTGTATACTTAAGAGTATTTTTATATAATACAACATTTATATCTATTAATCATCTATAAATCACATCCTTGTCAAAGTAAATAAAAATATTGTAAACAAAATGCATTCAACAGTATACTATACTTTTAATCTCTCTCTTGTGTTGGCCATCCTGCTGCAGATATCATCCTAGGAAATAAAATCCTTACTTGCAACCTACAAGGATGAAACACCTGTGCTAAGCTATAAAGTTTAGTGGGGAACAAAAACATATGGACGATCCCTTTTAAAGGTCATCAAGATGAAAACCCATATATACACATCTTAAAGCAAATAAACCAACCATTATAAACAATATTCACTATAATCTCCCAGTGCTATATTCTCTTATGCTATTCTTATAACCAATAACAACACCTATTGATATTTCCTTTGCTTATCAATTTCATACTTTTATCAATATTTATTCAATACTTGAATCCTATACATCAAGCTTACTTTTTGGATTTCTTTATGTTACTCTTGACCAATTACTTGAATTATTATTTGTCAAACATTAATGACTATATTATTCATATATCAATATCAACTGCCAAACATTTATTAGCTAAGTCATATTTCTATCACTTATTTACAAATATTTATATATATACTTTATCTATACTTTATGAGTTCCCACAATTTAATCTTAGTGATCACTTGGATATACTTAACTATCTTAGAAACATGGTACTGTATTCAAATAATTTCTATTCCCTATACACATGTATAATATCTTCCATGTATGAGATGCATTCCCATTCGTTAGAATACTTACTATTATTATTAAACTATTATATCTTTACCTTGTATCTTTTTCAACTTTCAAAGCATTTTGATATTGCCATTGCTTCATCAGTAATCACACTTAGCACACTTTAAATATATACATTTATTTAACATATAATCAATGGATTAGAAAATCCTAAAAAATCTAACAACCTCACGTAGTAAACAATAAAAGCATTTAAAAATCTTAACAGTTAACTTAGCATGCTTGTATTGTATCATTACTGATAATTCTTCATGCATTTAACTCATTTAAGCAATTTCAAACATTTGGAACCAACTATAAATAGCATACATATCGTGTGTTACTTGATAAACTTTATTTATTTAAACTTATCAAACAATACAAGCAAATCAAGTCAAACATGTAATCAAGCAATATCCTTAACCCTTATATGATGCTTGCTATGTACTTTATACTTTAATATCTGTGTTGTACTTATAGTTTAGCCTACCTAAGTTCTATCAGTGGATAACGAGAACTATGGATACACATCGGTATCAAAATGAAGGATATCAGAAGATATCGGACCTATAGACCCAAACGGGGCCAAATATACTGTGGACCGATCAAGCAGACCCAAACGAGGTTGCCTATCAACCCAAACGGGGTTGTTCATGATCCAAACGGGATCATACATACTATAGACCCAATTGGGCCAAACTATGGTAGCTGTAATTTCCCTATAGGCGCCTATCTATCCACATCTAAAACTCTATCGTAGGCAGAACTATATTCGTGTTCAATTCACATATTAAGACTGTATTCATAGTACACTATTTGTACATATATAGAGTTTTGTAAAACTATAAGCTCTTTGGTGCATAAACAGATATATGCACATTTCATAAGCCAAGTTACACAATTAGCTCATCCATTTCGTGTGACTATAAGTTTGCATCATGACATATAGGCATGACATATAATCCTCATATCATATGCTTGATCATGTTCTCATTAAGCATCTCACATGTTCATAGTCATGCTAAACATTTTCTATCTCATAGGGCAATTACATGCTCATACACTCATATACATAATCATAAATGTACATACCTGTAGGTACATTCGCATATAGTAAGCTTATTCTTATAAGCATGTTTATCAATATGTATGCATATGATCCTTTATTGATAGTCATATAAGCATGATCTATATTCATATCATATGAGCATGATCTATATTTATAATACACGAGTATGATCTATGCTATGTAAATTAGGTAAATAATAACATATTTGTACTTATAAGTGTCATATACATACTTCGTCATCTATTCACACCCATTGCTTAATATGGCAATATAATATATATATATATATATATATACACACACACACAATTAAACTCAGGTATCAAATTAAGCAACGGTAATTTTATAATACTATAATCATTTACCTTAACATGTTTTTCAGTAGACATTAGCATGTAGGCATAATCATATTCATTAAAATAAGTAATTATCCATATGCTTTTTCATGATCTTATTGCATACTATATTTTCTAAACTTTCATGCACTTATAGCTTTAGATTATAATATCATCATACCTTTTTATCATATACATATATCATCTAACACCATAGTCATGTATAAATTTATAATACCACTATTATTACCTATAATTATACAACCAGCAATGTCATTGAAAACATTTTGTGTGACCACATTGAAAAATTCATGGAACAAAATAAGCACAGAATTGAACTAA
This sequence comes from Excoecaria agallocha, assembly GCA_037975025.1. Classification (NCBI taxonomy): domain Eukaryota; kingdom Viridiplantae; phylum Streptophyta; class Magnoliopsida; order Malpighiales; family Euphorbiaceae; genus Excoecaria; species Excoecaria agallocha. The sequence goes on from JBBPFJ010000913.1 coordinate 21,646, forward strand.
CATTTATTCATAAGAATTGTACTCCCATAAGTCTATTTTAACTGAAATTTTGTCCCATAGCATTTTGAGCCTTCTATCTTGAGTTATAAGAAAAATACTACAAGCTGTTCGTTAACACTAGACAGCAGTTCATAATAACAAAATCAGTTTTAGTTATGAATTAGAAAATTCATAGAAACCAATTTGCACAGATTTAAGCCAACCTTCCTTCACAAAAAGTGTTCTCCTATAAGTCTATTTTAAGTAAAATTTTATCCCATAGCATTTTGAGCTTTCTATCATGAGTTATAAGAAAAATACTACAAGCTGTTCGTTAACACTAGACAGCAGTTCATAATAACAAAATTGATTTTAGTTACGAATTAGAAAATTCATAGAAAACAATTTGCACAGATTTAAGCCAACCTTCCTTCATGAAAATTGTTCTCCTATAATTCTATTTTGACTGGAATTTTTCCTCATAGGATTTAGACTTCTCTATCAAACATTATTTCAAAAATACTGGAACCTGCTCTCTACAACTAGACAGCATCTCACTACGAATTTCAAGTAAAAATCAAAAATACTTAGGGACCGAATCACATTTAGGTTTCTTCTAAAAAACTATGAATCCATGTCTTAAGTTTAATTATAAATTTAAATTTCCCAAATTGGAGCTATAAAACTCGAGATATCTGCAAAATTTCGAAACTGGTTCATAGAAACTTAACTCAGAATTTCAAATTCATAACTTTTCTTCTTTCAAAGGCTACAGTTTTGGGCATTTTTTAGGACCTTAGAGGCAAACTTTCATTATTATTATTTCTATAACATTTGTAGGCACATAAGTCCCGGTTCTAACCCAACTAGTAACATCAAATTCGTAGTTAAAAAACTCAACTTATGATCAAATTAGTCATTGGAGGTCAATCCAAATTTATGGACAGCACTTTCACATTAATGTCTAATATCTTAATTCAAGTCAATATACTTATACAATCCATAATGAACACAATATTAATGCATGCAAGAAATAATAGTTCCCAAACATGGACATGCAACTCAAATATTCTTTAAATTCTCCTTGCTCTCTACTCTTTGTAACTACTTTTCGTTGTTTTTATCCTCCTCTTCTCCTTTATAACCAACATCATCTTTTAATCAAAAAGTCCAGCACCATACTCAACCATTACCTCAATAAAATTAGAATGAAAAGGAGAAGAAGAAGATGAAATTCATTAGATTAATTACCTTAAAGCTGTTACACAAATACTTCTTGATTAACCATCATGAATTTAACTTGGTTTGCTTGAGAGAATACAAAGGAAATGAGAGAATAAGGGATAAAGAATTTCAGGTTTTTCATTCTCAAATGGCCGACCAAACCTCTATAAATACTCCTAAATACATTGCTTGCATGGTGAGTTAAGTGGAAAATGACATTAGCATGTCCCACACAAATATCTCTTTTAATCCTCTAACTAATTGCATGTTACATAAATTTCTCTCATTTATTTGCATGTCACACAATGTTCCACTCATTTTTTTCTTTTCTTAAATCAACCTCTCCTTTATATCTCTTTTTCATAATTTACCCTTCAAGTTTCATATTAACAAATTGACCCCTAAATTTTCATCCTCTTTTAAATTAGCCTTCAAACTATATTATCACTTGACTATCGTATCCTCTATCATAAGCAGTTTTATAAATTCGACTTGTATGTAATGTTTGACCTTCCAAAAGCCATTTTTAGCAAATGTTATCTTCTACCAACTTATTACAATATGTTTATAGTTTCTAAAACGTCAAGAATAATCTCCATAGCATTTGTATATTTTAAGATATTTACAAAATACTGAGGTCTGTTCCTAGTGACTAGGCTGCAAACTATTCTGAAATTTATGCTTAAATATAGCCTAGTTAAAGACATATTTCAAACTTAGTTTCTTCATATGAAATCTTAGTATGGATGTATATTTTCAAACCCAAATTGAATCATCTAATTTTGTGCTCTATAACTCAAGATATAGTCAAAAGAGTACGGAAAGGTCAAGAAAAACATAATAATTCATCCAATAATGTTTAATTATATTTTAATAACGTAAAATTGCCCTTGAATTCTACTAGGGCCCATTTTGGTTCCTTACAAAATTTATATCATTGGATGCAATTTATGTTCTATATAGATAAAAATAAGACAATAAATATTATAAATGTATCAATAATATAAGGTACAGATTATATTGTTTATCTTCAAGTTTTATTTATATATATTGAGAGGCTAGTTGAATTTTTTACATTGAAAATCACGTGTATTGTTATAGTGCTATTTTTGAGACACAGCATGATTGCCATGGACATGTATATATGCACATGTATGTGATTACGTATTACGTGTTGTTTTGACAGTGGTCGTCCATTATAATTTATCCCCATTAAGCTTTATAGTTTAGCATAGGTTATTTTATCTGTGTAGGTTTCGTAGATAAGATTTTTACTCAGGGACATTCTCTGCATTAGGAAAGGCCAACACAAGATTGAAAAGAGTTAATGTAAGGATTTTTTGTATAAGTATTTTGTAATATTTTGTATAATGGCTGAAGGCATAGGATGATGTAGTTAATATGTTAATATAGAATTGTAACCAACTCACAATATGACTAAGTAAGTACATATGTGCATGTCAAACATAAAGTAGAATAAACATAACATGGTATGCATTAATCTAAACATGAGATAAAGTATGCAAACAGTCATGGTGGCACCTATATGATTATATGATATAGCGTGATATGAGTAACAATAACATAATGATCATATGATTTGTAATATAAAGGTATGATAGTGATTAAAAGCATGATTAACATGATTAATTGGACATGGTTAATAGGGTTATAGTATGAGGGTGTTACAAAGAGTGTGTGAGAAAAAAGAGGCCTATTTTCCATGAAATCTGATCCTCATTTTTAAAAATATCTCCAAAATCATCATTTATTTTAGATTAGGATTAAAATTCCCAGATAAGATGAAAGATATTTTTTCCTTAAACCTTTTTTCCCTATTTTACAATCCAAGATCACTAAAATAGCTTATAGGAGGTGAGCCATGGCTTTGACTCGTGAGTCAAGGGAGTGACTCACAGCCTTTGATTGTTGAATTTTTAACCCTTAAAACCCATTTTGACTCGATAATAGAGGGAAAAAAGGAAAAAAACATCCAAAAAGGATTTTCAAACACTTAAAAATTGTATAAGAACTCAAAAAGCATTTTAAAAATATAAAATTTGGGGAGAAAGCCTGGCACTTTTGTTCATTGTCTATTTATGAGAAACACTTTCCTCATTAGGTAACCATAATCAAGAGCTACCTCATGACCCAATATCTGTAGTTAACCCCAACTTTTGGGAACTTAGTACATTAGTTCCTAGGTTAGCCAAAGTTCAAAGTTAAGAGATAGAAGATGCAAAGATGAGGAGGCAAGCTTTCCATTGGATTGAACATGTACCACTTGAGGTAGTAAGTCTTAGGTTTGGTAAGTACCATTGACTTGTCGATATTTTAACCCATGGTTGGGTGATTACCGTCAGCTTGTCAACATCTTAACCCTTGATCAATTGAGTAATTACCATCAGCATGTCGACATTTTAACTCTTGATCGGTTGGTTGGGTAGTTACTATCAACTTGTTGATGTTTTAAGCCTCAGTTAGATGATTACTGTTAGCTTGTCAATGTTTTAACACTTGATCAATTTAGTAGTTACCGTTAGCTTGTCGACATTTTAACTCTTGATTGGTTTGTTGGGTAGTCACCATTAACTTGTCAATGTTTTAATCCTCGGTTAGGTGATTACTGTTAGTTTGTCGACGTTTTAACCCTTGATCAATTGAGTAGTTACTGTCAGCTTGTCAACATTTTAAATATTGATGTGTTATGGTAGTTACCATTAGCTTGTTGATGTTTTCACCCTCTTTGGTGACTATTTAGCTTAGAGTACCTCCTAAGATGAACTTGTGCTCATAAAAAGTCTTTGGATGCATTGCGTAGAGGACTTTGTGCTCACGAATAGACTTTAGATGCCTTATAAAGAGGCTTTTGCATTCATGACGAGGCTTTAGATTCCTCAAAAAGGACATTAATAACTGTAAAAAAGGTTGGATAATAGTGTGCTTGTTACAATTATAAGAGGTATTTACCTTTTATGGATTTGTATGATTCCCTTCACGGAGCTCTTTCTTTGAGCGGGGCAGCTATCTTTCAGTGAATTCCTTTAGGTATGGCATGTGTAGATGACCTTGCCTTATGAAATGCTTACATTTGCTTGAATTAGATTGATCTATCCAATAGGAGTTTTCCTTTGTGGTTTGATTGTTCATTTTTTAGAGTTGTCATGTGACCAACTTTGGCATGCAGAGTCCATTCTCATTTTTTCCTTGTAAGAAATTTCTCGTGTAAGTATATGCAAGAAATTATATAAGTGTAAGATGTGTGAAAAATTTATGTGTATCCATACAAATACATATATGAGTTATGTTCAATGAGTACCATATGTGTGATGTGTGCAAATAATGGCCTACTAAGAAGCGTCTAAAATTTAAAGTAATTGTGACTCATCAAATACTTTAAATTGGAATTTTATTCATCCTAAAATAAGTTGAATATACCACATTCTCAACTAGCTTAATCTCAAGAAGAGAAATTAGGAGGTCATTCTTAATAAGGGAACAGGAGAATAGGCATGTTAATACCAAGGCCTACCAAACCAACACATAAGCATAATGCACACCTTATTTTCTTAATTGATGGGAGAACTATTCTCTACCTGTCGCCTGCTATCAAAGCACTCTTGCATTTGGCTTTGGTGATTTTTAATTAATCAAGGCACTCTCACATTTAGCCTTGCTGAATTTCAATTTACTAGAAATTGTTTGAGTGAAATAACTCAAGGTTTCCTTTCCCTTTTCATTCTTATTATTGTGATGTTGACTTCAAGCGTTTATATTTCCTCTTTCATTATTTTCTTTATTTCCTTTTTCCCTTTTCATGCCTTTTTCTTTTTTTTTTCTTTTGTAGGTTAATTTCATCAAATAACCTTAATTCTTTATGAATAAGATTTATACCAAGAATGGTAGAAATTAATCTTTCTTATTCTTGAAATGTAAAACTAGCTTTACCACATTGGTCATCTTCTTAAGGAGAAGCTTAAATCATTTTAGGGTTAAGGGGTCATTTTCTATGTGTGTAACAATAAAATGAATATGCATTCAACATACTTGAAATAAAGGCTCAAAGGGGATAATAAGTGATTTTGAAATTAGGGAAGAAAGAAAGTCATTTAGAAGGCTATACAAATAAGGGCTACCTGAATCATTTCCTAGGTTCTATCTAACCCTAGGGGTGCTTTGATGGGTAATCAGAAAGGTTATAGTGCTCTTAGTGAATATTACCTTATCCCCTCAATTCACAAGTAGTTTTTTTCAATATTGTTAAAACTAGCCCGAGGTGTTCAAAGTTTAAAACTTGCATGGTATAGCGATGGCTTTTACGAAATTTAGTAGACAGAGATAAAGCACGAATATCTCCTATTTAGATCATATTTGAGTGAAGCATAAATTTTTGCCATTAAGGTCGAACTCATTCATAAATGAGAATTGCTTGAATGAATTAAATTTTCTAATTGAAAGTAAATTAGCAAGAAGTAATTATGCAAAACCTTTGGATGCTGCTTGATGAAATAGACTAAACCTTAGAATATAAATTATTTTAACAATAATGCTTCCTGTATTTCAAAAAAGGACAACACTGTAGTAGTCATGTTAAACATATCAGGGAGGCAGTGATCATTGAATTATATTGAAAAAAATGACAATGCTATTGTCATCTTAAACCCATAAGGGAAGCAATATCCCTCAAATCTATAAATTATAAACAATTATATCAAAATTTTGGATATAAATTGGCACGATAAATTAAGCTTAAGGCATAAACTATTTTAATAAGAATGCTTTGTAAAATTGGCAAAAAGATGACGCTGCAACCATCATTATATTGACATGAGAAATCCTTGAATCTCCCAACTTTGTAATTAGTGTGTCGATCATAATAGCCCAGGAGAACTATTAAAGCAAGGATAGCAAAGCCTACTTTCTATTTACCTACAAGGTTATGTACAACAATATATACAAAAGATTGTGTGTGTATAAGGAATCATATGTAAAGAAATATGCATAGAATTATACAAAAGATGTATGTAAGAAATTATACATATACGACAAGTTATGTGCAAACTATATACAAAGGATCATTTGTGCAAAATGATTATACATACCGACATATGTAGAAAATTGAATATGAAACATTTAAAAAATGTGTGCAAAGGAAAATGTGTGTGAGTGCAAGCACATGCAAGAAATTATATGCATCAGAACATTCATGTTAAAAATACAAGAATGCATGTAAAAATGCGAGAATGCATACCAAAGTACAGTGTGTGAGGATGCATGTAGACATGCAAGAATGCAATAATGTATGAATGAAATGCAAAAATGCAAAAAGTGTGCATGAATACATGAATGTATGTATGAAATAGAGGGATGCATGAAATACAAGAAAATATGCATCAAATGCAAAAATGCAAGAAGTATGCATAAATGGCATGTAGGAATGTAAGAATGCATGCACAGATGCAAGAATGAATGCATACATGCAAGAATGCAAAATATATGGATGAAATGCAAAAATGTAAGAAGTGTGCATGAATGCATAAATGTATGTATGAAATAAAAGAATGTATGCATGAAATGAAAAAAATGCAAGAAGTGTGCATGAATGCATGACCTCACCATAGGTGGTTAGGGGACTTCATCTCGGATGCGAACTAACTGATGGTCCATATGCGTCTTTCCCAAAACTCCTAGTTTTTAGGCAAGCTTCCTTTAGTTATCCCCTTTAGTTTTTTTTCTAATTTGCCTTATGTCTGAGTTCTCTTATTATCCTTAAGGTAAGCAATTTGTTGCTGCTACACTTCTAGCAATAGAAAATCCATTTCCTCACAAATTATGATGTAGCCATCCTATTAGGTGTTATACCATTCTAAGCCTATAATCCGATACTTCTACACATAAAATTTATAAAGGAAGTAACTTAAGTAATAAAAGCATTCCATCAATAATTGCTAGGCTGGTACGAAACACCCTAAACCACATCTTTACTATAAATAATACAATCTACGTCATTTTATCCAAATAATCATATAACTAATATACTAATCAGGATTCTCACATCTTTACTGTACATTTAAATTTGAATAAGCATATTGACTTCATATGCAATCCCAACATCTTAATAATTATACTATATCATCATACTTTAGCCATTTTTCTTTCATGTGTAGCATTCAGCATTTCAGCACATTTATATAGAGTATTATAGCTTCTAGATGCATGCATAAACCAGCATTCTCACTATGAGCTTATTACAAACTTCATTTCCATATAACTTACATATACATATATTACAACCCTTATACATATTAAAACATGTAAGGAACTAAACAAGATTTATCAAAAGTTTCCTACATCCACTTCTATAGACTGGTGTTGGCCTGTCCTGATGCAGAAAAAGTTCCTTTGCAAAGCCTTGACTACCAAAACCTACACGGATCAAAATAACCCGTGCTAAGCTACACAGCTTAGTGGAGAATTCTAAACATGAAAGACAACCACTCACAATGGTTGTCAAAAATATAGGACATATAAAACAATTGAATAATAATAATATTTACATGTCAAGAAAAAGTAAAAGATAACATACTTGATTACATACAATTCATGATGAGATATGTATATAATGTAAATAGTTACCAACTCATGCTTATGGAACCGCAGTTAAACAAGATAAATCATATATCAGAAGCATAGCTCATACAGTAATTAACTGTGAAATATTAATGCTTTTCCTTAGCCTGCTTAGGTTCTAAGAGTGGATAACGGGATCGGTGGATACCTGAGAGTATCAACGGTAGATATTCGAAGATATCAAAACTATGGACCCAATCAGGGCCAACTATACGGTGGACCGGTCAAGGACCCAAAAGGGTCAAGCAACAACCCAAATGAGTTGTACAAGATCTAGCAGGATCAACTATACTGTGGACCTAAAAAGGTCGACTATGGCAGCTGCAATACCCTATAGGCGCCTATCTATCCACATCTGAACTTTATTGCAGGCAATACTTTATTCATGCTCATACACTCATATACATAATCATATCATAAACTTGATCATATTCTCATTCAGCATCTCACATTTTCATAGTCATGCTAAAACATCATCTATCTCATAGGGCAAATACATGCTCGTACACTCATAAACATAATTATAAATATACATACCTGTAGGTACATTCGCATATAGTAGGCTTATTCTTATAAGCATGTTTATCTATATATATGCCTTTATCATCATTCAACTCATGTGCACTTTCATATCATAGGATTACATATGTGTACATCAATTTGGCATATAACAATCATGTACAAATCTAATTATATGTATAAGTTAGATATTTTCATCACTAATATTTATTTATGTACACATACGAATATATATATATGCCTATAAATCCTTCATTTATAGTCATATTACATGCTCTATCCAATTTATTTTACAATCACATAAACAACTTTTTATTTCAATTAATTAAAAGTCATAGAATAAAATATCACAAAAATCGGCACAGGGCAGCATTCTGGACTTGACTTGTGAGCCAAATTTGAAATTGAAGATGTCATTTTTAGGCAAAATGGACTTCTACAATCTTATTCCCCTATGTGTCTAGTTTCCAGAGCATCAAAATTAATCTTATTATCTGGTCTATAACTCTATTTATTTGAAAAACACTATAGGCTGTTCATAGAACCAAAACAGTGGGGGCTGTCACTTATAAAAATTCATAGAATAAAATCGAGAGAGATTTAGACCAACATTTCTTCATCAAAAACGTACTCCTAGGTATCTAGTTTACTCAGAATTTTACAGAATAATATTTTGACTTCTCTACTATTACTTATGCCCAAAATACCAACATCTGTACCCTAACAGTCCCAACAGATTCAACGAATTTCATGCTAATTATTTGACAAACTTAGAAATAAAATTAGGCATTACTTCCTTCATATAAAATGTGTCTTTATGAGTATAGTTTTCATAGAAATTAATTTCATGTCATTATAATCATTTTACATACATATATCTCAATTTTTCCCCAACCTGGTCCAGAATCCGAATTTAGAAGTTTTCCTAAATTCAATAAATCATAAAAAAAATATCTAGAGGCAGAATTTGAGTGTGATTTCTCTTATGAAATCTTTGTATATAAGTATAGTTTAAGACCCAATTGGAATCATCTAATTATCTATTCTCAAACTCAAGATATTACCAAAATAGTACAACTAGGTCCAGTGAACTCAAGCCCATAATTTTTAAGACTCACATCCATTTCTTATCTTGTGTTCTCTTTACTTTTCTCTAGATTTCAAGCCAACCACAACATGTTCCAGTAGATAATTTCACATGCAATATGAATAATCCTAAGTTCCCATACCTTAGCCAAAAACAACAACAAAATCTCTATGTCTTTAACTTCTTGAAATCTCTTTCCCTTTGTTCTTTCTTCCTTCCTCTTCTCCTTCACAAACATCATCATCAATCAAATTTCCAACACTTATTTAATATTCTCTTCAATCAAAATGAAAAGAAAAGAGAAGAAGATGATGAAGGATTCATTAACATAATAATTACCTTAGCTTAATGCCTTAAACTCTTGATGAACCAACAAAATTATCACCTAATTTTCTTGAGATGATCTAGTAGAGATAAAAGAAAGAAGAAGAAGATGAATTTCTGGATTTCTCTCTTCAAAATGCCGACCTCCCTCTCTAATTCTCACTTTCTCTTTCATTCCACTAACACACACACATATATATAGTGCTTTGGTAAATGTCCTCTTTAATCCCTCAAGATTTTGCATGTCACATTAAAACCATGCACCTTTTTGCATGTTATAAAGTGACTTCCCCACTAACTCTTTTTCTTAAATTGTCCTCTCAATTATTCATTTATCCACATTTGCCTCTAAAGATGCTGTAATTGCAAATTTACCCCAAAATAATACTTTTTACTTCAATTGCACCCTCAATTAATATTAAACCTTATTCATAAATTTTATTTTCATGCAATTAACATAATAATTTACCCCATTGACCCTTACTCATACAAAATTCTCATTTAAAAATATGCAAATTAAATTAGGGTCATGAATGGGGTCTCACAATTCTCTCCCCCTTAAGGAATTTCGTCCTCGAAATTCATACCTGAATTAAACAATTGAGGATATTGCTTCTTCATGGTTGCCTCTGGTTCCCAAGTTACTTCTTGTACACCATGATGTTGCCAGAGTACTTTAACCAGAGGGATCTGCTTGTTTCTCAATTGCCTGATCTCCCTAGTCAGGATTTCCTTCGGTTCCTCATCATAAGTGAAATCCGGTTGTAACTGAATATCTTGAACTTGTAACTTGCGAGATTCATCCGAGCGATATCTTCGAAGCATAGATACATGAAACACGTCATGAAGCTTGGCCAATTCCATAGGAAGAGCCAACCTGTAAGCCACTGGTCCGACTCTTTGAAGAATTTCATACGGACCAATGAATCTCGGATTGAGTTTTCCTTTTTTCCAAATCTAAGCACTTTTCTCCAAGGAGATACCTTCAAAAATACTTTGTCACCCACCTGGTACTCGATATCCCTTCTTTTAAGGTCAGCATATGATTTCTGCCTGTCACTTGCTTCTTTCAGCCTCTATTTGATAACTTGAACCTTTTCTTCTGTATCTCTAACAAGGTCAGGACCAATTAACTTACATTCGGTCAACTCAGTCCAACAGACTGGAGTTCTACATTTTATGCCATATAAAGCCTCATATGGTGCCATTTGAATACTCTTCTGATAGCTATTATTATAAGCAAATTCCATTAACGCTACATATTTATCCCAACTTCCAGAAAACTCCAAAGCACATCCCCTCATCATATCTTCGAGAATCTGAATAACCCTTTCGGATTGCCCATCCGTTTGAGGATGAAAAGCTGTACTGTACTTGAGCTGTGTTCCCAAAGCTTGCTGTAAACTCTGCCAAAATCTCGATGTAAACCTTGGATCTCGATCCGAAATTATAGACACAGGTATACCATGTAACCGTACAATCTCATTCACATACAATTCTGCAAGCCTATCCATGGAATAATCTGTTCGAACCGATAAAAAGTGAGCTACTTTTGTTAACTTATCCACTATTACCCGAACAGCATCATATTTCCTTTGAGAAAGAGGCAAACCGGTAACAAAATCCATGGTAATGTCTTCCCACTTCCACTGTGGAATCGGAATGGGATTCAGAAGACCTGACAAAAACTGATGTTCTGCTTTCACTTGCTGACATGTTAGATATTTAGAAACATAATCAACAATATCCTTCTTCATGCCAGGCCACCAGTAAAACTGTTTCAACTCTTGATACATCTTGTTCCCACCTGGATGCATAGTAAATGTAGTATTATGTGCTTCATGCAACAATATTCTTTTCACTTCTTTGTCATCAGGAATACACAACCTGTTATGGTAGTATACACCACCATCTTCTTTCACTGAAAAACTAGATTGATTACCTTCACAAACTGCTTTAACAATCGGTTGTAACTTTACATCATCCTTCTAAGCATCAATCATTGTCTGCCTAACCATAGGCTTAACTTTAAGCTGTGCCAGTAAAGCACCATCAGAAGCAAATTTCCATCTGCACTGTTTTAACATCAATACTGCCATTGACTTACGACTCAAGGCATCAGTAACCACATTTGCTTTTCCTGGGTGGTAGTCAACTATACAATCATAATCTTTGAATAGTTCCAACCATCTCCTCTGCCTCAAATTAAGTTCTTTTTGAGTAAGCAAGTACTTGAGGCTTTTATGATCAGTATAAATCCTGCATTTTTCCCCATACAAGTAATGTCGCCAAATCTTTAAAGCAAATACCACAGCTGCCAATTCTAAATCATGAGTCGGGTAGTTCTGTTCATGTGATTTCAATTGTCTAGATGCATAAGCTACAACTTTACCATCTTGCATCAATACACAACCCAAACCAACCTTAGATGCATCACTGTACATTGCATACTCTTTCCCTGCCATAGGTTGAGTCAACACTGGAGCTTCAGTCAACATTTTCTTCAACCTTTCAAAGCTTGCTTGACAATGATCAGACCATTCAAACTTAATATTCTTTCTTAACAGCTTAGTGAGGGGTGAAGCAATGATAGAAAAACCCTTCACAAAATGACGATAATAACCTGCCAACCCAAGAAAACTTCTAATTTCATGCACATTCCTGGGTGGTCTCCAATTAACAATAGCTTCAATTTTATTTGGATCAACCCTAACACCTTCAGCAGATACAACATAACCTAGGAAAGAAACTTCCTTAAGCCAGAAGTCGCACTTACTCAATTTGGCATACAACTCATTTTCTTTCAAAGTTTGTAATACAATTCTCAGATGTTCAACATGTTCAGCTTCATTTCTGGAGTAAATTAATATGTCATCAATAAATACTACAACAAATCGATCCAAGTAGGGTCTGAATACCCTATTCATGAGATCCATGAATGTAGCAGGAGCATTAGTCAACCCAAATGGCATGACTAAAAATTCATAATGCCCATAACGAGTTCTAAATGCAGTCTTAGGAACATCCCCATCTTTAACTCTGAGCTGATAATATCCTGATCGCAAATCTATCTTTGAAAACACACCAGCACCACTTAACTGATCAAATAAATCCTCTATTCCTGGCAAAGGATATTTGTTCTTCACTGTCACTTTGTTCAACTGTCTATAATCTATACACATTCTCATAGACCCATCCTTCTTCTTAACGAATAAAATCGGAGCACCCCAAGGTGACACACTGGGTCTGATGAAACCTTTGTCTAATAATTCCTGTAATTGAACCTTCAACTGTTTTAATTCAGATGGAGCCATTCTGTATGGTGCCCTAAAGATCGGGGCTGTACCAGGTAAAAGATCAATAGATAACTCAACATCTCTTTCTGGGGGAAGACCAAGTAATTCCTCAGGAAATACTTCTGGAAATTCTTTCACAATCGGTATTTTGTCAAGCTCCACTGTATCCCTTTTTGAGTCAAGGACTAAAGCTAAAAATGCTTCACATCCTTTTCTAAGGCAACGTCTAGCTTGCATTGCTGATATAACCTTAGTTGATAGCTTAGAACAATTGCCTTCTACTACCACTTCCTTTCCTTCATCATTCCTGAGGGTTACTGTTTTCATTTCACAATTCACCACTGCATGATGCTTGGATAACCAATCCATTCCCAAAATTACATCAAACTCATGAAAAGGAAATACAATCAAATCTGCTGGAAACTCTCTCCCTTGAACTACTATAGGACAGTCTTTACACACCTTATTAACAATTGTACTATGTCCCAATGGACTAGTTACACATACATCAAAATTTAACTGTTGTGTTTTAAAACTAGCTCTACCCGAAACCCCAATACAAACATAAGAATGAGTAAAGCCAGGATCAATAAGTGCATGTATGTTACAATTATAAAGAGAAAAAGTACCAGCTATGACGTCTGGAGCATTCTGTTCCTCCCGAGCCTTCATTGCATAAGCTCATCTAGCAACCATTTGAGTAGGAGCTCTATCAACTATTTCTGACATATTCTGGGACTGAGATCCATGATGATCTGGTCCAAACCTTCCTCTGCCTCTACCTCTTCCAGATGGGGGTGCATTAGAAGCTCCCCTGCTATTTTGTTGCTTAAAACCCTGATCCGACTTCAAAGGACAATTGGCCATAAAATGATCAGCACTGCCACATCTAAAGCATTCTCCAGCCAGTTTCCTGCAACTACCCCAATCATGCCTGGAACAATAGGAACACTCAGGTGCTTGTCTCCCACTCTGTCTTCCTGAAGCTTCCTTCTCATTTTTAAACTTGGCAGAAGATTCTTGTTTCTTTCCTTTATTAGAAGAAATGAAAATAGATCCTGCAGGCTGACTTCTTTGAGTTCCTCTAAATCTTTTTCCAGTAGATGATCCTTCCCTAGAACCACTTCTTTTATGCTCCCTCTCTCTTTTAGCTATCTCATACTTTTCAATTTTCATAGCAGTTGTGACCAGTTGATTAAAATCTACAATATTTAAGGATGTGAATCCGAACAATTTTTCTTTGATTCAGTCATTTAGCCCATCTTCAAAGTGCCTGCATTTAAATACTCCTGTCAACATCTCTTTAGGAACATATTTGCATAATCAGCTAAATTCCTTTTCATATTCAGCCACATATAGAGCTTTTTGCCTCAGACTCAGAAACTGCTTCAATTTCTCCTCCTTGTAAGCCTCAGTAACATATTTTTTTCTGAACTCCCCCTCAAAGAATTCCAAGTAAGTGGATCAGGTAACTGAGGTTGTCTCAAAATCAACTTCCACCAATCATATGCCATGCCTTGAAGTAAGGACACAACACAAGATACCTTATGATTTGCAGGACAGTTTATTTCATCAAATATCCTCTCCAGTCTTTCTAACCAGAACTCAACTTCTTCAGATTGTTCTAGATTGGTGCCCATAAATTCTTGTGCCCCATGCTTTCTAATTTCAGAGATTGGAGCCTTGGGCAATGGTCATTCTTTGCAAAATCTGGGCCATATCCTGAGAAATTTTTAACAAGGTCTCTCCAAGAACTACGGTAGGAGTTTCATTTCGATGCGAAGAGGAAGTCATTGGATTAGGAGGATTTGATCTAACCGGTAAATTACTTTCAGCTGATTCTTCTATAGTATCCCTAGTGGAGTTCTCCATCTTTAATCTATAAGAAAACAGGAACTTCTGCATTAGGCCAACACAACACTATCTCATATTAAAAGATCTTATACTTACATTGCCCATAAAAGGCTAAACCTATGCTCTGATACCAAATTGAAACACCCTAAACCACATCTTTACTATAAATAATACAATCTACATCATTTTATCCAAATAATCATATAACTAATATACTAATCAGGATTCTCACATCTTTACTGTACTTTTAAATTTGAATAAGCATATTGACTTCATATGCAATCCCAACATCTTAATAATTATACTATATCATCATACTTTAGCCATTTTTCTTTCATGTGTAGCATTCGGCATTTCAGCACATTTATATAGAGTATTATAGCTTCTAGATGCATGCATAAACCAGCATTCTCACTATGAGCTTATTACAAACTTCATTTCCATATAACTTACATATACATATATAACAACCCTTATACATATTAAAACATGTAAGGAACTAAACAAGATTTATCAAAAGTTTCCTACATCCACTTCTATAGACTGGTGTTGGCCTGTCCTGATGCAGAAAAAGTTCCTTTGCAAAAGCCCTGACTACCAAAACCTACACGGATCAAAATAACCCGTGCTCAGCTATACAGCTTAGTGGGGAATTCTAAATATGAAAGACAACCACTCACAATGGTCGTCAAAAATATAAGACATATAAAACAATTGAATAATAATAATATTTACATGTCAAGAAAAAGTAAAAGATAGTATACTTGA
>JBBPFJ010000914.1:0-36939 GCA_037975025.1 Excoecaria agallocha
TCCCATAATTTTGCTCTTAGCAAACATGCCTCTTTATTGAATGGGGGACTCCCAGTGAAAACTACCTATTCGAGCCCTAAAATTTTATTTCTGGCAAACATGCTTACTTTCTTAATGAGGGGCTCCTGATGAAAACTGACTATTCAAACTGAGTGGGGGCTCCCAATGAACACTGCCTATTTAAGCCCCATAAAGTTTTACTCCTAACGAAAACTACCTATTTGATCTGAGTGGGGGCTCCCAATGAAAACTATCTATTTAAGACCTATAAAGTTTTGCTCTTAGTGAAAACTGCCTATTTGAGCTGAGTGGGGGCTCCCGATGAAAACTGCCTATTTGAGATCTAAAGTTTTGCTCCTAGCAAAGACTACCTCTTTGAGCTTTTAACCCCTGCCTCTGGCGAGCATGTCCGTTCGATTAAGGTTATTGATGGTACTTCTTAAGGTTGGAAATGTTTTAAGAGTGTGATCAGATTTTTCCACCCATATCTTTAAGCCTATACACATCGAAGTTCACCGCTTCGTATATTTCACACGGTCCTATCCAATTTGGACTCAGCTTGTTTACTCTTGTAGCCATCTAGACTTCAACAGCTTTCTTTAAGACTAGCTCGCCTATATGTAGAGTTTGGGGCTTTAGCTTACTATCATGATACGATGCCATTCACTGTTTATAAGCTGCTGCTCAGATCTGGGCTTGCTGATGTCATGTAAAATGTCTATCTTTTTATGTGTGTTTTCTCTTATTTATGTAGTTAAGTATGTAATATTATAAGTGTTTTTATGTATTTATGTCCAATTTATGTGTTTATGTTTGTTTTTAGGTTAAAATTGGTGAAGTGTGAAGAAAAAGAAGAAGATGGTGAAATTTCGAAGTAAAAGATCACGAGTAGTGAAGAGCTTCACGAGTGGAGAAAGAGTGAAGAAGAAGGAGCAAGCCATTCACGAGTCCCAGCAAAAGTTCACGAGTCGTGAAGGTAGTCACGACTCGGTAAGGAGAGCAGCACAAAATCACGACTAGAGCAACAAATCACGAGTCCAGAAGAATAGCTGAAGATCACGACTTGTGAGGGTGTTCACGAGTCGGACAAGGCACTGTTTCCCAAACGGTGTATTTTCTGCACTTGAGTTTTCAGCCATACATTGTGTCCTTTCAGAAGCAATCTTTCATGGACTTATTAAGAGACATACCTGTAGAATCAAGCTATATATATACATGGGAGAAAAGCACTGAAGGGGATGGAAAAAAAATAAAAGATTTCTTTGACTGTTTTCTTAAGAACATTTTTTTAGTTGTTTTGGTTTTTCTGTTTTTACTTAGTTTTCAAAGGATGACCAAAGAGCAAAGCCAAAGGAATAAGAGATTTATCAGAAGGTCAAAATAGAAAGTAAACCCTGGGGAGTGATGTTTTCTTGTCTCTTATTTCATCTTTATTGTAATTTTGTTTATGGCTAAGTTCTTTTGATACATTATAACTATGTAATTTAAGTTTTTATTCATCTACTTATCTTTATCTATTGAATGTTTATTTTATTTATGTATGAAGTATGATTTAAGTTTATTTAAGTGCTTTGATTTGCTTAGTATGCTTAATCACCATATTAAGTATGTTAGTCATTTAATTCACAATGAGAGTTGGAATTCTTTGATGGAAAGTTAAATAAATTTACTTAAAGCATTGAATTCACTTAGAGATAAGGAATTCACTTTAAGGGGTTAAAGAATTGGCATAGAACTTCATGGTTTTTATTTATCTCTATAATGACATGAGAATGCTTATAGACTCTAAGTAAGAATATTCTTTATTGACAATGAGAATTGCTTTAAAGAATCTTGGCTAAATTCTCCATTCATATCATTCATACAATTGTTAATTAATTCAAAGATGAACTTGTTTTATTTGGTTATAATGTATGTCTATCCCATCTTTTAAGTAATCTATTATCCAAAATTAACTTAATATATTTTAAGTAGGTTAGTATTTACATTAATTGCATGATTTTAATTGAAATTGTTACCTATCCATTTACTTGTTGTTATTTCAATATAAAATTATCCCGTTCCCTTTGGAACGATACCCTACTCATACTATACGCAGTCTAGTGAGACTAAGGGTTCAAATAAACCCCCATCAGATTTTGGCGCCGTTCCCGGGGAACGGTTTGAATGAATTTTTATTGAATGATACAAAAGAGTGGATGTTTTAGGATTGTATGATAGTTATTTTGATGTATGAAATTTTATTTGGCGTTTTGATTGTTTTAGTATTAGAGTTTTTTTTAATAGTTTTAGACTAAAAGTATTTTGTTTTGAATTGTGTAGGGAACTTAGAAGGAAGCTACAAGAGGAATTTAGTTTGCAAGAAGAAGGAGAACAAAGTGTTAAATTGGAGGAGGGTCATAATTTTCCAGTTATGGCGGGTAAAGAAAGGAGAACGCTTGGTGATTTTGTGATGCCAAATATTTCGAAAAGGTTTGGAGGAATAGTGGCACCGGCTATTGCTAATAACAATTTCGAGATCAAGCCGGCTGTCATTCAAATGGTGCAAAATAACCAATTTGGAGGTTTGCAAGGGAAAGACCCTTATGCTCATATCCTTGCTTTTCTTAATATGTGTGCTACGTTTAAAATTAATGGAGTGAGTAATGATTCCATTAGACTTAGGTTATTTCCGTTTTCTTTAAAAGAAAGGCTCAAATTTGGCTTGCTAGTATACCTAGTGAGACAATTACTATATGGGACCAATTAAAACAAGCTTTTCTTCATAAGTATTTTCCACCACATAAAACGGCAAAATTTAGAAGTCAAATATCTACATTTAAACAATTACCTAATGAAACCATTTATACCTCTTGGGAAAGATTTAAGGAACTTCAAAGGCAATGTCCTTATCATGGCTTGCCGGATTGGATGATTTCTCAAATCTCTTACAATGGGTTAATGGAGGAAAATAGAAATATTGTTAATGTTGCTTCAGGTGGTAAATAGTTAGAGAAAACTGCTAAGGAAGCTGAAACTTTGTTGGAAGAGTTAGCCTCACAAGGCTATATGGGAGAAGAATCCACTATGGCGAAGGCTAAGGGATTTTTGAAATTGGATTCCATTAATCTTTTGACGGCTAAGGTAGAAGCTTTGACAAAAATGGTAAGTAATTCTCACTCCAATGTTGAAAATGTGAGTCATGTTTGTGAGAAATGTGGTGGACCTCATATGTATGTTAATTGTAGTGAGGGGTCTAGTGAGGATGTAAGTTTTGTTCAAGGGAACTATAACCAAAGGATGGGTCAAAATTCTAATTATTATAACCTATAATGGAGAACCCATCTCGGTTTTTCTTGGTCTAACCAAAATGCCCAATTGAACCCTCCTAATAATAATAATCAAAATCATATGAATAAGTTACCTAACCCATCACCTTTTCAAAATAAGCAACCTTTTAACTCCCAACAACCTAAATCCCATTTAGAGAATTTGATGGAGCAATTTGTTAATCATCAAATGACTACTAACAAGCAAAATGAGGAACAATTTAGGCAAATAAACACTAAAATTGATCAACTTGTCACTCATAATAAGAAGCTTGAAAACCAATTGGCTCAACAAGCCACTTCTAGTCTAAACCTTTAGGCAAGTTACCAAGTCAACCTGAGTTTTTGCCTCATGAATCGATTCAATCCATTATGTTGAGGAGTGGGAAAAAGATTGAGAGTAATAGTAAAAGTGATGAGAATCTTATTGTGAATGATGATCATGTTTTGGATGCAAGTGAAAATGATAATAAGCTTAATGAACCTAAAAAAGAGATAACCTCATCTAGGGAAGATGGACCTAAAGTTAATTTGAATGTTTTGCCATTTCCTCAAAGACTTATTAGAAGAAATCTTGATAAGAAATTTGAAAAGTTTTTGAATTATTTGAAGAAACTTACTATAACTATACCCTTTGTGGATGCCATTAAAGATATGCCTTCATGGACAAAATTTTTAAAAGAAATTGTGAGTCACAAGGGTAAGCTTGAAGATTATGGTTATGTTTCTTTGGTAGAAGAGTCTAAGGCTATGTATTCTAAATACCCACCTAAGCTAAAGGATCCGGGTTGTTTTACGGTTCCTTGTGTTATAGGTGGTACATATTTTGATAAGGCCCTATGTGATATGGGTGCTAGTGTTAGTCTTATGCCTTACTCAATTTATCAAAAGCTTGATTTAGGTGAATTAAAGCCTACTAATATGTGCTTATCAATGGCGAATAAATCTATTTCATACCCTATAGGCATATTAGAAAATATTCCAACCAAAGTGGGTAAATTTGTGATTCTTGCTGATTTTGTTGTGTTAGAAATGGATGAAGATCCTGAAATTCCTATTTTGTTTGGTAGGCCTTTCTTAATTACTGCTGGGGCTGTTTTTGATATGAAAAATGGTAAAATATCTCTTGAAGTTAATGGTGAAAGAATTGAGTTTAATGTTTTTGGCATGATTAAATCTTCACCAATAGAGGTGGTAAATAGAATTGATTCTTATGATATTCTTGATGAGTGTATTGATAGTGTTGTGCATGATTGTTTGAGTCAAAATCCTATTGCACCTTATTGTTTGAATGAAAGTTGTAATGAAGTTTTGCAAGTTGCCTCATATCCTTTCCAAGGAAAATTCTCAAACATTGAGTTTTTGAGAAAGGATGAGGATATGTCATCAAAGACATCTAAGGAGGAAATTAAGCTTGAACTCAAGCCACTACCAACAAGCTTAAGGTACGAATTTCTAGATGCAAATTCTCAATTGCCATTCATTGTTAATTCATCAATTGCTAAGCATGATGTGGGTGCTTTGCGTGATATTTTACTTGCTCATCGAAATGCTATGGGATATTCAATTAATGATTTAAAAGGGATTGTACCTAAGGTTTGCATGCATAGAATTTTGTTGGAGGAGGATTCTAAGCCCTCTATTGAAGGTCAACGAAGGCTTAATCCAACTCTTAAAGAGGTTGTGAGGAAGGAAATAATTAAATTGCTTGATAATGGCATAATTTATTCTATAAGTGATAGTAAGTGGGTGAGCCCAATTCAAGTTGTCCCTAAGAAGGATGGTTTAACTGTAATTCGTAATGATAGCAATGATTTAATTCCTACTAGGACTATCACGGATTGGCGTATGTGTGTGAACTATAGGAAGTTAAATAAGGCTACAAGAAAGGACCATTTTCCTTTACCTTTTATTGATCAAGTTATAGAAAGATTGGCTAATTTTTCTTACTTTTGCTACTTAGATGGGTTGAGTGGTTTCTATCAAATACCAATTCATCCACTTGACCAATCTAAGACAACTTTTACATGCCCATATGGAACTTTTGCATTTAGGCGAATGCCTTTTGGTTTGTGTAATGCACCAGCTACATTTCAAAGATGCATGTTTTCTATCTTTAGTGATCTTATTGATCAATGTGTAGAAGTTTTCATGGATGACTTTAGTGTGTATGGCACTAATTATGAGAATTGTTTATCTAATCTTTCTAAGGTGCTTGATAGATGTATGGAGCATGGTTTGGTTTTAAATTGGGAGAAGTGTCATTTTATGGCTCAAGAGGGCATTGTTTTAGGACATTTAGTTTCTAATAGGGGGATTGAAGTTGATAGAGCTAAAATTGAAATAATTGCTAATTTGCCTCCTCCTAAAAATGTTAGAGATGTTAGAAGCTTTCTAGGCCATGCTGGATTTTATAAGAGGTTTATCAAAGATTTTTCTAAGATAGCTAAACCCTTATGCACGTTGCTAGGTAAAGATGTTGATTTTCATTTTGATGAGGCACGTCTTAAATCTTTTGAAACTCTTAAACATGCTCTTGTCACTTCACTGGTGTTACAACCACCAAATTGGGATCAACCTTTTGAATTGATGTGTGATGCTAGTAATTATACGGTAGGGGCTGTTTTAGGCCAAAGAATTGATGGAAAGCCTTCTATTATTTATGAAGGAATATGACATGGTATGAATGTGATGATAGCACAGCGAAAAACAAAAATTTTTATCATACATACCATACAATTCCAAAGCAAGAAACGAAACATGCAATTTTAGGGTTGTAGAACTTACAACTTTTGATGCCTTTTAAATATTGAGTTTGGTGATAGCCAGCAACTAAGATGACTCTATCCGCCTTAGATCTCGATCACCAATGCCAAGGAACAACCTTTTACGCCACTCCCTCTATTCTCACACACACAATTGCACCGACGGCTTAATATCGAGATTGCTAGCTCTCTTTTAAAGTATTGTGTAATGGCTATGGTTTGAAGCTACAAAATTTGATTTTGTACTTCTCTTAGGTTGCTATTACTACCCAAGATCACAAGAGAATGAGGAACTATCCTTTCTCTTTGTGAAAATTGGCTAAAAGAAATTCTTTGTGAGAGAGAGAGAGAGTTCACGCAAAACATAGAAGAAATTCCTAGGGTTTCACGTTTTTCCCACAAAATATATATATCTCTTTTTTCTTTAAGTGATAGATCTCAAATATACTACCTTAAGATAATTAATATTAGCTAAAGATAATTAATATTTGCCTTTATCACTTAATTAAAGTAAGTAATATTTATTGATAAAAACTCTTTTAATTTATCCAAGATAAAAACAAAAGACATTTGATCAAATAATATCACTTAATTTAGGATAAAAGATAAGTCATTTAAATCTAATAAACCACTTAAATAAAACTATACATGTGCCGAAATTCCTTGTTATTTCTCTAGGAATTTCGGCCACATCAAATTTCATTTAGATGATTTAATTAGATAAATATGTCTTTAGGCTTTAATACTAAATTAATTAAATTAATACATGACATTTAATTAATTGAAATTAAACCTTGTGGGCTGAATTTCTCTCTCTCATGGGCCAAGGTCCAATAGCAATCTAATAACCCATTACACACATTAATTTGAATTTAATTAAAAGCCCAAATTAATGTCCAATACTTAATTTAAATATTTTAAGCTCAATGCTTTGTGTGCGATCCTATAGGTCCATTTAATGTTGACAATGAATTAATAAATTAATTCAAAGGCTATATATATTCTCTAGCAAGATATTATAGCAATCCAAATTAAATGAAAATGTATATGGCATTTAGTGACCTAATGCAATTTTGCATAGTCCCTTACCCATAAATATCAGAATTAATATAAGGCATGGAACTAGTCATCCTTATCTATAGTAATTCCTTTCTTGATATTCCAGTGACACTGAACTCTCAGATAAATAATGATTACTCATTATTTCATCTCGGTATGGCCATACACTTCTCAGTTTACTGATCAAGTGGCCGATGATATTTTCTCTCTTATTAAGAGGGGTAATCCCTTCACTTCTCTCATGCTCTCTAACATGAATCAATGCATTCCCAATCATACCCGTATTTGTCACTCTGTTACGAGCACGTTAGGTGTATGTCAAAGTACACAGTAATTTATAAAGAGTTTCATAGAGATTTCAGGTCTAAGAACTCCGATACAAAACTTGCATATGAGAAACACTTATGACTTGTACCATATAGTGTTCTCATGAGCGGATAGTATCCAAATACCATGTACTTTAACATGTATCTATGATCTCTGATTGACACTTTGTCCTAATGATCCGTAAGACAGAACTCATAATATCAGAGAGAGCATACTAGTCTTAATTCATTGTTATTCCCATAACAATGACTGACTAGGGATGTTTAGAATGAAGTCTCATTTGTTTCAAGGTCTTACAACCATGTGCCTCACACATGATAACTTAAACCGAAACGACATTCTTGGATAGTTTTATCAATTGATATGCACAGGAATACAAAAGATAAAACAAATGCCTCATTTTATTAATTTCAAGTGTTTTGTTACAATGCATTGGGGCTAGGGCTTACACTAACAATTTATTATGCTAGTAAGTTACTAGATAATGCCCAAATTAACTACTCCACAACTGAAAAAGAACTCTTGGCTATTGTGTATGTTTTTGATAAATTTAGGGCTTATCTTGTAGGGCAAAAAGTCATTGTTTATTCTGATCATGCTGCCCTTAAGTACCTTTTGAGTAAGAAAGATGCTAAGCCTAGATTGTTAAGATGGATTTTAATGTTACAAGAGTTTGATTAGGAAATAAGAGATAAAAAGGGGAAGGAGAATTTAGTTGTGGACCATTTATCTAGGTTGACCCACTGTGTTTTGCAAGATAATGATGATGGGGTACCTATTGATGAGGTTTTTCATGGGGAGCATCTTTTTAGTGTGGTTTCTAAGGAAGTTCCTTGGTTTGCTGATATAGCAAACTACCTAGTGAGTGGTATGCTTCCTTATGGTTTAGATTATAGGCAAAGGAAGAAATTCCTTCATGATGTGAAGTTTTACTATTGGGAAGAACCTTTATTATATAGGAGATGTGTTGATGGATTGATTAGGAGGTGTCTTCCTCATGAAGAAGTTGGTGAAGTATTAGCTCATTGTCATTCTTATGCTGTAGGTGGTCACTTTGGGGTTTCTAAGACAGCTTCTAAGGTTTTACAAGCTGGTTTTTGGTGGCCTACATTGTTTAAGGATGTTAAGGATTTTGTATTAAGTTGTGATAAGTGTCAAAGAATGGGAAATTTGTCTAGGAGGAATGAAATGCCTTTACATGGTATTTTAGAAGTTGAATTGTTTGATGTTTGGGGTATGGACTTTATGGGACCATTTCCTAGTTCTTTAGGGAATAGGTATATTTTAATCATGGTGGATTATGTATCTAAGTGGGTGGAAGCAATTCCAACCATTGCTAATGATGCCAAGGTGGTTAAAAAGATGCTTAAGAAAGTTATATTTCCTAGATTTGGAATACCTAGGGCCATTATTAGTGATGGTGGGTCTCATTTTTGTAATAAAGTTATAGAGCAATTATTGAGGAAATATAATGTGACTCATAAAATTGCTACACCTTATCATCCCCAAACTAGTGGACAAGTTGAGATTAGAAATAGAGAGCTTAAGTGGATTTTAGAGAAAACTGTCTCTAGGTCAAGAAAAGATTGGGCACTTAGGTTAGATGATGCTCTTTGGGCATATAGAACAGCTTTCAAAACTCCTATAGGTCTTACACCTTA
Source organism: Excoecaria agallocha (assembly GCA_037975025.1). Taxonomy (NCBI): domain Eukaryota; kingdom Viridiplantae; phylum Streptophyta; class Magnoliopsida; order Malpighiales; family Euphorbiaceae; genus Excoecaria; species Excoecaria agallocha. The sequence continues at coordinate 9,121 of JBBPFJ010000914.1, forward strand.
TCAATTGGTTTATGGTAAGTCTTGTTATTTGCCGGTTGAGATTGAATATAAAGCTTATTGGGCCACTGGGGTGTTAAATTTTGATATGCAACAAGTTGGTAGGAAGAGATTGCTTCAATTACAAGAGTTAGAGGAACTTCGTATAAATGCTTATGAAAATGCCAAGTTATATAAAGAAAGAACTAAATCATGGCATGATAAACATGTACTAAAGAAAGAATTTCAAGTTGGTGACATGGTTTTGTTGTATAATTCTCGATTGAAGCTTTTTCCTGGAAAATTAAAGTCTAGATGGTCGGGACCTTTCAAAGTTGTTCAAGTTTTTACTTATGGGGCTGTTGATATTGCTAATGATATAGGGGAGGTTTTTAAGGTTAATGGACATAGATTAAAGCCTTATTTCATTGGTGATGCATTGGTTCCTACTCACAAAGTTTCTTTGATGAATTCTTCTTTAGCATACTCCTAATATGATTTTTGTTTCTCCTTAGTTCTTTTAGTTTGAATTTATTTATTTTATGGTTTGATTGTAGACTACATTATATGGTTTATATAGTTTTTATGTTCCTTAGCTTATTCTTCGTTGTTACTTTAACTTTTGGCTCAAGTTTGATCAGATTTTGCAGAAAATTAGAGAAGTACATCATGTTCATGAGTGCATCACGACTCGTGATTGTGTTCACGAGTGTTCCAGAGGCTTTATTTATTCAGTCGTGAGCAGACTTACTAGTTGTGAACATCTTCACGAGTATTCCAGAGACTTCATCCATTCAGTCGTGACCAGAATCACTAGTCGTGAAGGGTATCATGTGTAATACAGAGGCGCAGGGCTCACGAGTCGTGAAGTACGTACCGACTCGTGAGGATTTCCATTTTTGCCTATCCCTATTTCTTTCATGAGTCATGAGATTCATGCCGAGTCATGAACATTGCTTCCTTAATACTAAATGCCTTATCTTCACGAGTCGTGAGGTACATGCCGACTCGTGAAGCACTGTTCCAAAAGTTACGAGTCGCGATTTTAACTTCCTGATTTTATTTTTCTTTCATTTTATTTCTTTATTTTACTTTTATTTCTTCTAATTAGAAGTATTAGCGGTTTTTAATTTGCTTAACTGCTCTTTATTAACTTCTATTTAAGAGAGGGAATGATTATAATTTCAAATTAGGGTTTTTAAACGACATAACTTTTCATTTTTCCCTCATTCTTCTATAAAAACTGTCGTTGGTTTCCTTTTCATTTTTTTACATTTTCTCTTCGTTTACTCTTCTCGTAACTTCTTGATCTTTCAACTGTAACTTCTTTTTTCTTTTGTCAATTTGTTTTTCTCTTCTTTGCAACATCTTCTTCTCTTTTCCTTTCATTGCATTCACGTTACAGGCACATTACACAAACACAAGTGCTTGCCCTCACGAGTTGTTACACAAGTTCCAACATCTTCTTCTTCTTTTCTTTGTTTCATTTTCTCTTCAACAACAATGGTCAGGACAAAGAACGTTTCAGCATCAAGGGGTCAGCAAGGAGGAGATGAACCACCACTTCAGAGCTTACAGACAGATTTTGGTTCACCATTCCCTCTTTCCTCCATTCATGAAGGTAATAGGTTCCTTATTTTAAAAGATAGAGCACATTATCAATGTAAGTTTTTTCCTAACTCTTTGCTTGAAAGTGTGGGTGTTCTTGATGAAGTGAATGAGATGTTGTCTGCATGTGGTCTCTTGAGGTTTGTTAATATGCATGAGCAGTTCTACACTGACTTAGTCTTGGAGTTTTACACAAATTTTAAAGAAAATGCTGATAATCCTAGGCTTGTAGACTTTCGCTTGAATGGTGTTGATCATACTCTTACTTATTTCATGATGCATCGAATCTTTGGCTTTAGCCCAAACGGTTCATGTACCCCTCCTAAGAGTTATAGACCTAATGATTTTTGGAACTTTCTTACTGGTTTGACTACACCTTATAGGGCTAGAGAGGCCAAATCCATGTTTATATCGGACTTGAAATATTGGATTTTGCATAAGATTCTTGCCTCCATTGTCTTCAACAAGCATGAGTTTAATCGAGTTTCAAGTCATGAACTTTTCTTGATGTGGTGTGTGCATAACAATAAGTCTATTTGTTGGTCTTATTGGATTTTCAAGCAATTGTTGAATTGTGTTAGTCGCTCGGAGTCCCCTATTACACATGGACATGTTATTGCTGCTATTGCTAGGGGTATTGATATTGATTTGCGCGTTTATGATGGTGTACTTCCATGCATATATTTTTCTAAGCATTTATTTGTAAGAGGTGAAGTCACTAACAATTATTTTCAATACATACCACCTATATATCGATCTTGTTGGAAGGAACTTCCTGGTACTTCTACTCCACAGGTGGCTAATATGGAAAGTGCTTCGGAAGAGTCAAGGCCAATGGAGCAAGGGCCTCGTGATGATCCTATGGCGGGTACACCTAGCCATTCACCTGTTTTCACACCAACTGCTGGATCTTCTTCGAATATCACCACTTCCATGTTCAATCAGTTGCTACATGGTCAATCCGCCATCCAAAGTCAATTGGCTTCCTTGGAGCAAACCACCACTCAATTAGTTCATAGTCAACGCCGCCTTAAGCACAAGGTGGACGCTTTCATTGCCCAATCGGGCTATGTGGTTGTTTCGCCTCCAACTTCACCATGATTTGAGGGGAGTTTTTCTTTCCTCTATGCTTTTTTTTATTTTTGATTTTCTTTTTCTTTGTGTGTTTGTTTTGTTTCTCCACATTGAGGACAATGTGTGTTCTAAGTGTGGGGGAGCACTTGTGTGTGTTGTTGTTTGTTTATCTTTTTCTTTATTTAGACTAACTTTTATAGTAAGTTTTATTATAAGTATTGCTCATATTATATGTAATATACGTTGTTATGAAGATTCATTTACCTTTTACACTCATTTGATTAGTTTTTCAAGATTTTTGGCATGTGTTTTATGTTTTTACGTTATCTCTTTTTACTTCTTTTAACATTTTAGGTTATTTAGTCTCTTCATTAACTATGCTTTAAGGTTAGAATATGCTCATTTAGCTTAAGATTTTAGGATTTTAGTTGCTTCATGGAAACTATAGCCATAATACTTACATTTAGGCCTTTCAATAATGGATGAGGACTAGAAAACAACAAAAGAAAGAAAGTAAGAAAAATAATGAAAATAAATAAAATAAAGCAAGATGCATACTCAAAAGCTTAATTAAGTATGGGATGGAGCATAAAACGCACCCATTACTACATTCTCTTGCTATTCATGGGATAAAGTTTAAAAGTATACCCATGCAAAAGAAAAGAAAAAGATGAAAAACATAGTCTAAAAATGCCATGAGATGGGTTTAAAGGTATGTGTGCTTTTTAAATGTCCAAAAAGGCAACTATAGTCTTAGGATCTTAGGCTTTATGATCATTATTCTCTCTTGAGCATGGTTAGTCTTGAGACTTTATATTCTTGATGTTGAATTTAGTAAACTTAGATGACTTAATGATTTAAGATGCATGTTTTAAGTCTTGATGTACTAATATTTTGAGTGTTAAGGTGTTTGAATTCATATCAATCTTATCTTAAATGACAATTGAGCAATGCGTTATAATGTAACTTACTTCGTTTGACTTGAGATTAAATTTTCTCACTTTTCTCTTGCTTGGAGACAAGCAAGGTTTAAGTGTGGGGGAATTTGATGTCATGTAAAATGTCTATCTTTTTATGTGTGTTTTTCTCTTATTTATGTAGTTAAATATGTAATATTATAAGTGTTTTTATGTGTTTATGTCCAATTTATGTGTTTATGTTTGTTTTTAGGTTAAAATTGGTGAAGTGTGAAGAAAAGGAAGAAGATGGTGAAATTTCGAAGTAAAAGATCACGAGTAGTGAAGAGCTTCACGAGTGGAGAAAGAGTGAAAAAGAAGGAGCAAGCCATTCACGAGTCCCAGCAAAAGTTCACGAGTCGTGAAGGTAGTCACGACTCGGTAAGGAGAGCAGCACAAAATCACGACTAGAGCAACAAATCACGAGTCCAGAAGAATAGCTAAAGATCACGACTCGTGAGGGTGTTCACGAGTCGGACAAGGCACTGTTTCCCAAACGGTGTATTTTCTGCACTTGAGTTTTCAGCCATACATTGTGTCCTTTCTGTAAGGACTATACTTGATAACCCTAATTGCTGTTACTAATTACATTTATCAATTCCATTAATCCTGTCAGTTCATTATGAATTATCTGCTATCCACATATATATATGAGCATACATATAATCATACTATAGCAATTATGACGGATTTGAGTTTATACTTTATCGTACTAGAGAAAATCATATACATAAACTTAATAATTACATGCCTTTACATACAAATTTATCTTTAACTACCCCAAAAGACACAAAATAAGTTTCATACTTCAAATCACTCCTCCTAATCCAATGTTGGCTTTGAAGATTATGGGCTTTGTCCCTGACCAATCGTTCTACCCTGCGAACCTACACGGATAACTACCCGTGCTAAGCTATAAAGCTTAATGGGGAACAACTAATATATGCATATATATTGATAACCACTCATAGCGATTATCCACAAGCATGCAATTGTAGTATACATGAATAATATATTGACTATTGTTGTAAAGAAATCATGAACAATAGAAGGATTGTTAATTCAATGGATCATTTAATGTAAATTATCAACTGTGCACATACTTCATTTATCTTATTCATTTACCTGCTCAATTTCCTGTGGGAGTGGATAACGGGTACTATGGATACCAAAAGGTATCAAATCTGTGAATACCCAAAGGTATTAAATCTGTGGACCCATTGGGTCAGAACTATGGTCTCATATAGAGACAAACTGTGGACTCATAAGAGTCAGACTATAGCAGCTGCAACTATAATCCTATAGGCATGCCTATCTATCCACAACCAAGTCTTTAAGTGCAGGCTTAATTCCATTACATTTCACATCTTATGAACTTTATATTGACACGTTCCACTATAACATTAATGAATGTAACAAACTTTAATATCATACCAGGCTATCTCAAGGTAGAGAAACAATCACATATTATCATTGTAAAGAAGTAACTCATATACTTTCTATTTTAAGGTAATGGAACTTACCTTTCAATTAGATAGAAACTTTAAGAGAGTTTTTTGCTGTAAATTACAACTTAGGATGACTTATAAGCTTGAAAAGAGATTAGACAAGTCTATATTTCAAAAGGAATCAAAGAACATATAGTTTTCAAAATACAGGGGAGGTCACGGTTACTACCAATTCCTGGTAACCGTGATCCATGACTTGCAATAAGGGTCACGGTTACCACCACTTTCTTAATAACTGTGAGCCATGAGGCCTTTTGATTCTGGACTAAATTCGAACTACCTCACGGTTACCAACACTATAGTAGTAACCGTGAAGTAGGGTTTTGTACTCGGGTCATGGTTACTAGGAATTCCTTAGTAACCGTGAGATAGCATAGATTTTGCTTCTGGACCAAAAGTTCATTACCTCATGGTTACTATGGAATGATAGTAACCGTGTAGTAATGCTATGAGAATGGGTCACGGTTACTATGGAATCATGGTAACCGTGATCCAAAACATCCTTTTTGGTCCGGACTAAAAATTTAGGCACCTCACGGTTACTATGATATTCATGGTAACCGTGAGCCCTAAACTGCCTTGAGACCGATTTCCAGTCTCGAGTTCCATGCCATTTTTAACCTGTAAAACAACATTTTCAATCAAAGTGGCCTTCAACAAAGTATTAGGCCTATGTTTCTAGTTTTCAAAACATCAAAAATCATCTCAATAGGGCTTGTAAATCTTTAGATATCCAAGAAAACCACAGACTGTTCATAAGGGCACATTCATAACCATAGTCAGAATTCAATTCCGATTTTCACTATCATGAAGTGAAAATCAGATTCTGGTCTCTTCTAACAAAATCAAGGTTTACAAGTCTAGTTTCTGTACCAATTGGAATTTTATCATTTGGGCAACTATAGCTCAAGATATGAGCAAAAGTACACAGACTAGTCAAATGATCTTTAAGACATATTTCATGTTTTTAACCAAATCATGCAAATTATCAACTCTAATCCACTTCCAAGCTTATAATCATCCACAAAACACATGAGAGAGGCACTTAAGATCTCTCTCATAACAACTCATAAAAGTTTACACACATATAAAACCCTAAGTTCCCATACCTTGTTCGAGCTTCCTCTTCTTCAACCTTGAAGAGTTTCCTGTCCTTTACCTTTGCTTGCTTCTCCTTCTATAAACATAAGACACCTCTATGAAAAACCAGCAAGCTAATCTATGAATCATACACATCAAAGAATAAGAGTGTTACCTTAACTCAAAAACCAAGTAAATCTTTCTCTTTTTCCTTATCCCAATTCAAAGAAATCTAGAGAGAGGATGAGAGAGAGGAGAGTGGAGAGGAGATGAAAATGGTGAATGAATCCCCTTGGTGGCCGGCTCTCCCCATCAAAATATCCCTCTCTCCTAACTTCTAATTGGCCCAAGTGTTGCATAGATACAAAAGTTACTAATTGATCCTTTAACTTTCCTTTATTTCTATTTTTACCCCAAATCTTTCCCTTTAGTTATGCAATTGGGTCCCTCTATACACAATTATACTTAATTAAACATAAACAATAATAATTAATTGGTGATAATTCTTTTAGGGTATACTGAGGGGTATTACACTTTCAGAAGCAATCTTTCGTGGACTTATTAAGAGACATACCTGTAGAATCAAGCTATATATATACATGGGAGAAAAGCACTGAAGGGGATGGAAAAAAAATAAAAGATTTCTTTGACTGTTTTCTTAAGAACATTTTTTTAGTTGTTTTGGTTTTTCTATTTTTACTTAGTTTTCAAAGGATGACCAAAGAGCAAAGCCAAAGGAATAAAAGATTTATCAGAAGGTCAAAATAGAAAGTAAACCCTGGGGAGTGATGTTTTCTTGTCTCTTATTTCATATTTATTGTAATTTTGTTTATGGCTAAGTTCTTTTGATACATTAGAACTACGTAATTTAAGTTTTTATTCATCTACTTATCTTTGTCTATTGAATGTTTATTTTATTTATGTATGAAGTATGATTTAAGTTTGTTTAAGTGCTTTGATTTGCTTAGTATGCTTGATCACCATATTAAGTATGTTAGTCATTTAATTCACAATGAGAGTTGGAATTCTTTGATGGAAAGTTAAATGAATTTACTTAAAGCATTGAATTCACTTAGAGATAAGGAATTCACTTTAAGGGGTTAAAGAATTGACATAGAACTTCATGGTTTTTATTTATCTCTATAATGACATGAGAATGCTTATAGACTCTAAGTAAGAATATTCTTTATTGACAATGAGAATTGCTTTAAAGAATCTTGGCTAAATTCTCCATTCATATCATTCATACAATTGTTAATTAATTCAAAGATAAACTTATTTTATTTGGTTATAATGTATGTCTATCCCATCTTTTAAGTAATCTATTATCCAAAATTAACTTAATATATTTTAAGTAGGTTAGTATTTACATTAATTGCATGATTTTAATTGAAATTGTTACCTATCCATTTACTTGTTGTTATTTCAATATAAAATTATCTCGTTCCCTTTGGAACAATACCCTACTCATACTATACGCAGTCTAGTGAGACTAAGGGTTCAAATAAATTCCCATTACTTGCTTCCTTTTCTCTTCAAGTTTATCCATATAGTACAACAACGATTCCTTATTTCTTTCCTCATCAAGTTGCTCAATCTTGAGGTTTGGCATTCCTATTTTTTAAGGAATGACTGCCTCAAAATCGCACATAATAGAGAATGGGGTCATCCCTATCGCCAACTGAGGTGATGTTCAGTAAGCCATAATACATTATTCAGCTCTTTGACCCATAGGTCATTTGCTTTGTCAAGCCTCATTTTCAACCCTATCAATGTTGTTTTATTGCTTATTTTGATCATGCCATTTGATTGAGGATGGTAGACCAATATGAATCTGAGCTGGATATGCAATTCCTCATATAATTCCCTAAAATATGATAGTCGAACTATTTTCTGTTATCAGTAATAAAAGTATGTGGGATTCCAAATCTGGTTATAATGGACTTCCAAATAAATTTGATTACATTTGCTGAGGTGATTGTCGTTAAGGGCTCGACTTCTACCCATTTCGTGAAGTGGTCCATCGTAACTACTAAAAACTTTCTTTGTCCAATAGCTAGTGAAAATGGTCCTGATATGTCTATCCCCCACTGCACGAATGGCCATGGACTATATATTAAAATTTGTTGGATTGCCTCTTTATGAATTATCTTCCCAAAGCGCTGGCATTTATCACACTTCCAAACCAAGTCCTTGGCATTTATCTCTATTAGTTGCCAATAATGCCTTTGAAGAAGGGCTTTTCGAGCTATTGTCTGACCTCCTTCATGCGCCCCCTAAATGCCTTTATGTATTTCTTTGAGCATATAATTGCCTTCATCTAGGCTCATGCACAACGATTAAGGATAGGAGTAGGACCTTCGGTATAGTTTTCCATCGACTATTGAATAGACACTAGAATGCCAAACTATCTTTTTAGCTTCCACTTGATCTTTCATGAGAGCACCTATTTCCAGAAATTGATAGTTCAACAATCTCCATCCATCCATTTGCTCATTCATTTGGATAGAGAATGTTTCAAAAGATGGTTGGGTGATGATCGTCCAAATTACATCTGCTAATTGTATGTTGTAATTCGAGGATGCCTGCTTGGCAAGTAAATTCGCCTCCTTATTTTCTTTTCGAGCTACTTGCTCGATTATCCATGAACTTCCTTCTTCTCCAGTTGTGCTACTAGGGCACATATCAGGTTATGATATTTTATCATAACTTGCTCTTTGGTTTCGAATTTCGCTGTCAACTGACTAACAACTAATTAAAAGTCAGAATGGATAAGCAAAAAGTCAGGCTTTACCTCGAGGGCGAGCTACAACCCAAAAAAAACACTTCATATTATGCCACATTGTTTAATGCTGAAAAATTTGTATTGAGTGCTCGGGCAAATTGCTGAACCAAACTTTGGCACACTCAACCAAGGTCTGTGGAAAGATCTTGCAGAGGGCAGCATCCTCTATCGTGTGAATCAGCATAGAGTGACGAAATTGTTTCACGTGAGCCCAAGGATCAGTGTTGCCTCTGTATCTGGGTAGGTTGGGTAATTTTATGCTTGAGAATGGGATTTCAAGTATGGCTCTAGAGAGAGGGGATCAGAAGCCATCTTGGCATTGCATTACTCTAGGGCTCTATTTTTGTTGCATCTTTTCTTCGATGAGTTTATCCAGCTTTTCTCTTATCAGGGTTATCTGGGATCCCACATCCTGTTGCTTGGGGGTAAGGTTCAAGTTTTTAGGATTTTGGGCAGTGTCTATCAGGGGTGCTTGGGGAGTCGGTAGAGGTGTTATCTGAATCGCCATATGCGAGAGGGTTGCAAGTAGGGCTTGAGCTAGTTGAGGTGTGAGGTTGGGAATGGGCATCCCAGGCGTTGCGATGAAGGGGCTGACCATAGGAAGGTTTGCGGAGGTGCCCTAAAGGGTGGGCTCTAGGGATGAAAAAATCAGTATTAAGGTAGTGGTTTTGTATTGCTTTGGTTGTTTCTTGCCTGAGTATTTTTATCATCGAAATTCATGGTTTCACAGGGATGATGGTTCTACGCTCATCGCACCAAATGATAATAGTTCAGAATTACCTGATTGCTATTGGGTTTTAACTTAGATGTGGGAATACTTCAATGTTACTTAAAAACAAAGAGTGCCGGTGAAGGTCCAGCAGAGGATGTTCCGACGGTCAAATCAGAAAAGGGTATAATGCGGTATTTGTAGTAATTTTGGCTAAGAAGAATCTCATATCTGAGAAAGTTGTCTATTTATAGAGGAAGGACTCCTACTTTGGTTCGGAATCCTAATTGTTGCAATATTTCTGTTAAGGAAGAATTCTCACTTGTATAGAAATCTGACTGAAATAGGTAAAAGAATAGAGGATCTCCATACTAGAAGGATTCTTCTCAAGATGACGTCGTTGAGCTTTACCGTGCAGATCATGAATGACCCAAGTAGCTAGGACTCTGGGTCATTGGCCTAGCACAGAGGCCCAATTCGGTTATCAATCGACATTTTTTCAATGGCAATTTTTGTCCTTATTGTTTTTTTACTAGTAAGGAAATATTTCAAATATTTTTTTAGTCCATTTTTGTTATTAAAAATATCAAAATGGTCAATTTTTACTCATTTGAATCCTATAGAATAAAAGATGCCCAATAAAAATATGACAAATGACTGGCTGCGTAGATCAAATAATCGATACATTGCATATTTTAAACTTTAACTTGAATTAAAACTGGGAAATTTGCGTGCATTTAGTTGACAGTAATATGTCGGTCTTTTCATTTTAATATATGCTATATATCTATCATTCGATCCACGTAGTTAGTGATTTGTCATCTTTTTTTTGGATGCCTTTTATTTTGTTAGTTGATCGGGATTTTAAATCATTTGAGTATTTTCAATAGCAAAAAGCATTTGTACTGTAATTAAATGGCAAAACTGATTAAAAAAATATTAGGAACATTTTTTACTAGTTGCAGGTGTCGAAAGGTAAGTAATACTGATGACATGTGTACCAATGAGAGAGCATGATATGTAAGGATCCCTCCGATGCTTCTTTTATGAGGCGGGTCATGCTCGTACAAGTGAGTGAAATTTACCAACCAGTGAGTCAAATTAAGACACGAACATGAGAGATTCTATATTCAGAAATCGCATCTTATTTCTGCTTAATATATATCTTAAATTCTTGATAGTCTTTATATTTATTAATTCTCTTTCATACAAATATTATTACTCTTAATACCATGTGGCATTACAGCATATAAGGTAGGTGATCCTATAATTACCACATTTATAAAAACAAACTTTTTTTTTATTTGTTTGGTCCTATATTATGGGTTGGTGACTTTTATCAAGGAAAATAATATTTTTTAAACACCAATTTATTATTAATGTAGAAATATTAAAGTGAGACTTATTAATTTGTGGGACAAAATGCTTTATTGATCAAATAAATTAAAGATATAATCACACATTCCATCCATTAAGCTCAGCAATACCTAGGGTATCCTGCTGTGGAATTTCCCTGTTGATAAATAAAGTTTATCTAAACATTATCAACATGTATCCAAATGAACATGGCATATACAACACAAGCTATATAACATGGTCAATATGACACAGAAACAAAATTAATATAAAAAAGGAAACATACTTGAGCACATAAGAAAGATACTGGACTCTTACTTACTTAGGAATCTGGAAGTTTGGCATGTATGAACATAATTTTGTTCATACATACATAAGTCTTATTTGTGCAGATCAAAGATCCAAAATAACAAAGGGGAAGAGCTTATGACCGCATGAACTTGAAGATTTAGTTCGTACACCCCTAAGTTCACTAAGCCTTAGAGTTTATGAATAGTAATGTCCGTACAAATGAAAGAGCTGAAGAACTATGTCCGTATGCACAAAAGAGTTTCGTTTGTACAAGCAAAACCTCCTTCCTAGAAAAAAAAACAATAAAGCCTGAATTGATCATTAGAAAAGAGTCAGTAATAAACCTAACTAGTTGTTGCTAGGGTATTTCAAATTTTATTTTCAAAGTGCACACTATTGCCATGAACAATATGTTAATCAAAAGTATCCATCTCATCTTGCATTATATATAATTATGGAAAACAACATCTTGGGGTCCTTGAACTTTTTAACTTTTCTACGTTGGGACCCTATAAAAAAAATTGCTTATTGAATACTTGAACTTTTTTTTATTAAATACAATGTCAAACTTGCGTCAGTCAAATTAGATAAGGTATGGGTTTCATATGTACATTACCTCGTTCTTCTTCCTCTCCTCACGACTGAATCCACCTTCTCATTCTTCTTCTCTCTTGTCTAACTTTCAATATGGCTACTGACACTTCTCCTTCCACCCTAGCATCACCCATCACTCATTCAATAAAAAAAACAAGATCAATAACTTGTTATCTAACCTTTAGAAACTTTATTTGTTGCTGCATTTTTGCTTTATTCATCATTACTAATAAGTACGGGAAAAATATTTCTTAAGTCCCAAATAGTCGGCCCAATAGCGCTTGGTAGGGCCCAAAGCGTACCAGCAAGGAGAGCATCGCATGAGCTGAAAGACAAGATATGAGGCAAGTAACGTCCAATCGAACTAATGGGACAACACGCCCTGTCAGTCCACTGGCACAAGTCATCGCCCATACCTTCCAACTGCTCCCTATCACATCACTGCCACCTGCTCCAACTGACAGTTATCACACCCCAAGAACTCAAGTGCCCCTCATTTATCTCCTATAAATAGTCCAACAAACAGTGGCTTTAGGTATTGAATATTTGAGACTCTCTCTTTAAATATTATCTCTCTAAAAAGCTACTAACTTAAGTTTTGGAGTGCTTACGCCTGGTCCGATCGGTTACACTTTCTTACAGGATCCAGTCACCCAATTGGGAATAACAGCTGCCAGCTCTCCTTTTTAAATAAAGACATTTTACACTTTATCATTTGGTATTTTCGTTGAGAGACATGGCAGGTTTAAGATCCAATGAGCACGCAGTTTTCAGAGAATATGATCGTAACAGTCAAGGTAGATTTAGGCTCGCAGGGAGAAGAAAGAGATCTCCTAGATCACCTACCAGGGGCAACCTCTTTCCAGATTTTGGTGATGTCGTAAAGCCTGAAGACACCTCTTTTACCCTCAGGGACATGCACGCTATTCTTAGTGAATTCACTAAGAGCATAGTCCAAACGATTAAAAATGGTAAAATATGCATAACTTCTTAAAGAGACCACGAAATGGACTTCGTGGCCGAAGATTTAAAGAAGAAAAAATAGGAGTATCTCCATCAATGAGCCACGAACCCACGACAGTAAGAGAACGGGGTCAGAACCCCAAGTAGGTATGATAAGGGAATGGGATAATATCCAAGAGCAAAGACTTTCTATATATTCCTAGTAGATCATCCACATTATCCATTGGAGATGATCTATCCTCCATATGCATGCCTAATCGCAGTCGCATGAAGAGACGAAGAGATGAGTTTACCTCGACAGCCATGAGCAGGAAGAACAAGTGGTTCAAGTAAAAACTCAAGTAGTTTGGCTTGACGGCCCAAAAAAGGCATGTTCAAGGGAAACACCTGCAGAAACATAGCCTTTCCATTTTGCAGGGAGATCACAGAGTTTGAGCTACCTTCCAAGTGGAGAGATGTACTAATGGATAAGTATACAAGTAAACTAACCCTGCCACTCATCTTGCAGAATATCTAACTAAAGTGCAGGTTTACCCTTACGATGAAAGGATTGCCTGCAGAATCTTTCCCACCACCTTAGGAGAAGATGCCCTCAACTGGTTTTACGAGCTTTTCTCGAAATCAATCACCTCCTTTCGACAACTCAAAGAGCTATTTGTCACATGGTTTATTGTGCAAACACAAGCACCAAAGTCGATGAGCGATTTGTGCAATCATTACCAATGAACCGATGAAAGTCTTAGAGACTACATCAATAGACTCTAGGCTATGGTGTCGGAGATAAAGAACATAAGCATGGAAATGGAAAACATCACCTTGGCCGAAGGCACTATTGATAGGCCACTATTTGAGTCGATTACAACAAGACCATCAGTCAACTTTTCTTATTTGATGGAAAGAGCTAGACAGCACATTCAGTTGGATGATGCCTTAAGGTCCAGTCGAGGGAGGAGAAAAAACATTATGGATAGACTCCAGCACCCAGATGGATGCTTATTTAACTGAACTCCTGTATCCGAGGGGATAGTAAGGAGCCCAAAAAGAGCCTTTATTTCAAAAAATCTATGAAAAAAAAGTCTGAACGGGTTCATTGTGATCGGAACAGCGGCCAGCAGACTTGAACTTTCACTCCACTCAATACCAATCCAGCACAAGTGTTGATATGGATTAAGAAAAAGGGCCAAAAGGTGAATTGGCCCAAAAAACTATTCGAGAGGAGCAAAAACACCTGAAACTATAACAAATACTGCAAGTTTCACAGAGATTAAGTGACTCCTGAAAAGAGGGTACCTTAAGAAATTTATAGGTTTAACTAGAGGGGAAAGTGCCTGTAGATAGTCGAATCTCAGGAAGGACAATTTCGACATGGACGATGATGACGAATGGAGAAGTCTAAAGAATACGGATCCTTGCAGACCTTACACCGGAGTTATAAACATGATCACCGATGGATCATCCTATGAAGAGGACCTCTCCAGGAAAAAAAGGAGAAAGGTGTTTACATCTCCTAGACAGCCAAATGATAGCCCCAGTCACCATATCAAGTGATGATGCACGAGATATAATGTTTCCCCATGAGGATGCTCTCATCGTCAGGGCACAGATCAGTAACTTTGATGTGAAGAGGATACTGGTGGATAATGGTAGTGCAGTAAATGTGCTCACTCTCTAAGCTTATAGGGTCATGGGGCTTCCGATCGGGAAGCTTAAGCCAAATGCCACATCACTAATTGGACTTGACAACACTACCATCCTGGTAGTAGGATCTATTGAGCTTGGCCAAGAGGCCCTCGCCTATGCCTGTAAGGTAATATTTATGGTTATTAATATGATTTTTGATTATAATGCCATTTTTGGTAGGCCTCTACTCTTTCAAACTGGATTTTTCACCAGCATCCGGTACATGGCCATGAAAATCCCAACCAGGGGAGACGTTGCCATTCTAAGAGGTGACCATAAGGCATTCAGAGAGGCCTACATCACTACGAACAAGCACCAAAAAGAGGCCATGATGGTGGAGCCAGGGCTAGAGTGATCTGAGCAGGTAGAGGGGCAGAGAATAGATCCCACAGAAGAGGTCAAGACGAGGACGCTGTCAAAAGGCAAAAGTGTTCAAATAGGCACCAGTATGAGTGTAGGAGTTGATGAGGCCATCATGCAGGCCTTGATGATCAACCAGGCATCTTCGTCTGGAATCCAGAAGATATCCCCAGAATTGATCCCAGTGTAATCACCCATAAACTTAATATGGATGCTGCCTATAAGCCAATCAGGCAGAAGTTGCAAAGGTATGCACCCGATTGGTATAAATTCATTTCTAAAAAAGTGGATAAATTATTAAAAACGAGTACAATCCGAGAGATCGACTACCCAGAATGGCTTGCCAATGTAATTCTGGTGAAAAAAAAGTTAAAAAAGCTACGGATGTATGTAGACTTTACAAATCTTAATAAAGTATATCCAAAGGACAACTACCCCCTGCCTAGTATAGATAAACTGGTAGATTCCACTACTGGCCATGCCATCTACTCCCTTCTCGATGCATATGCTGGATATCGCCAAATTATGATGTGGTTGTTGGATTAGGAAAAAATCAGTTTCATCACAGACGATGGCACCTTCTGCTAAAAGCCATGCCATTCGAATTAAAGAATGCAGGTGCCACATATCAGTGATTGATGAACATAATCTTTAAAGATTAGATCGGGTAGAATATGGAAGTCTACGTGGATGATATGATCGTCAAAAGCTAAAGCCCCAAAGAACATCCTGCCAATCTGGCTAAAGTCTTTAACACGTTGAATCAATTTCGAATGAAGCTCAATCCTAAAAAATGCATTTTTGGGTTGCCTTCAGGAAAATTCCTAGGTTTCATGGTCTTCCAAAGAGGCATTAAATCCAATCCTGATAAAATAAGGGCCATATTGGAGATGCAACCTCCGAGCAGTGTGAAAGATATTCAAAAATTAAATGGCAGAATAATAGCCCTCGAAAGATTCATCTCTTCTTTGGTTAAGTGGTGCACCCCCTTCTTCAAGAAGTTGAGGAAGAACAAAGCATTCAGATGGGGAGCTGATGGCTAGCAAGCCTTTGATGAATTGAAGAAGTTTCTCACTAACCCGTCACTACTTAGCCGACCACTTTCAAGTAAAAATTTGTACCTATACTTATCGACTTCTAGTAAAACTATTGTAGGTGTCCTAGTCAGGGAAGAAGGAATCCAGCAGCTGCCCATTTATTATGTGAGCCAATTGCTCAGGGGCCCAGAGTTAAAGAAAGGTCCATTCGAGCAACTCATCATTGCCCTCATGATGTGCACAATAAAGCTAGGCAGTATTTTGAAGCGCATATAATAGTGGTCCGTTCGGGTCAG
Organism: Excoecaria agallocha; assembly: GCA_037975025.1. NCBI lineage: Eukaryota > Viridiplantae > Streptophyta > Magnoliopsida > Malpighiales > Euphorbiaceae > Excoecaria > Excoecaria agallocha. The sequence goes on from JBBPFJ010000914.1 coordinate 25,394, forward strand.
CCGATTAGAAAAATTCTCCAGACCTTAAATCTAGAGGAAAAAATGGTGGGATAGGCAATCAACCTCTAATAGTGGGATGTGAGGCACAAGCCCAGAAATGCAATAAAGGCCTAAGTTTTGGAAGATTTTGTTGTCGAGTTTGCTAGCGAAGAAGTGGCCGATCAGCCCTAACATCCGAGGTGGGAGATGATTGTAGACAAAGTTGCAAATGATATCCAAGAAGACATAGGCATCATAATAACAGGCCTTTTGGGCATCGTCATAAGGTACGCAATAAAACTCAGCTTCAAAGTTTTAAATAATATGGCAAAGTATGAGGCATTTCTTCAAGGCCTGAGACTGCTCCATGCCATCCGACTAGAGTCGGTCACCATCAAGAGCGACTCTTATCTAGTAACCAGTCAAGTCTTAGGCACCTTCGAAGCAAGAGAGACCAACATGATTCAGTACCTGGCAAAAGTCAAGGCCGTATTTAAGATGCTGGAAGAGTCTGAATCAGAATGGATCTTGCAGAAGATGCTAAGAGATCAAACAACCGCTGTTGATCGGCTTAAGATGTATGCTTCGAGCAAGAAGTAATAGAAGAAAAAATCACGATTGTCGATTAAGTGTCCTCCTCCTTAGACGAACCAGAGATGATGGAGATTGAGCCAGCTCAAGATACATGATGGGCTCCATCATGCGGTAACTATAAATAGGGCAACTATCCGAAGATAAAGTGAAAGCCTGAAAGGTATCCTGTAAATCTCTGAATTATTCTGTTATTAACAGTGATCTGTACAAAAAAGCTTTCAGTCACCCCTGGCTCAAATGCGTGACGAAGGAGGAAGGAGACTACATCCTAAGAGAAATCCATGAAGGCATTTATGGTGCACACGAAGCTGGTAGGCCCATAGAAAGAAAAGTACTCCAAACCAGATACTTTTGGCCAAATATCTTCAAAGATGCCTAGGAAAAAGTAAGAAGATGCCAACAATGCCAGATCCATGGAAGAATCATTAGACAATCGGCATCAGACCAGTAACTGATCGGGATTTCTTGGCTGTTCAACCAATAGGGCCTAGACATCCTAGGACCTTTTCCCTAAGGTAAAAGAGAAATGAAGTTCCTCATTGTAGCCATCGACCACTTCTCCAAATGGATCGAGGCAAAGCCTCTAGCACCAATCACGGCAGAGAGGGTTAGAAATTTTGCATGAAAGGACATTATTTGCAAGTATGGCTTACCTAATATCTTTATTACAGATAATGGCAAGCAGTTTGACAATTCCATCTTTAAAAACTTTTGCAGAGACCTCAACATCAATCTTAAGTTCACCTCAGTCACCCATCCACAGAGCAATGGGATGACCGAGATCTCTAATTGAACACTCTTGGAAAGGCTAAAGAAATGACTGGGTGAGGCAAAAGGCAACTGGACCGAAGAGCTATAAAATATCTTATGGTCTTACAGGATCTCTCCAAGAGCTTACACTCATCAAATGCCATTTTCTCTTATCTATGGCTCCGAGGCAATGATATATGTAGAGATCGGCCTCTCATCCTATCGGTTCGTATTTTACTCCAACTGAATGAACATTCAAGATAGATGCCAATATCTAGACCTGGTAGAAGAAATAAGAGAAAATGCCTATGCCAAAATTGTTACCTATAAGCAAATGGTTGCTAGATACCACAACATGAAAGTAAGGCCAAAAGCCTTCAACATGGGTATCTAATGCTAAAAAAGGTAGATATAGGCGCAGGAAATGCCGGAGTTGGGAAACTAATACCAAATTAGGAAGGGCCCCATTAAATCTCTAAGGTTCTAAGCTCCAGTACATATAGGCTCAGAACCCTGAAAGGGTCGGACATCCTCAGAAGCTGGAACGTCGAAGTACTTAATAAATACCATGTGTAATCTTGTACCAAAATTTGAATTCAATAAAGAAATTATTTTCCTTCTTTGAAAAAGCTATGTTTATAACAACTTTTTGTTAGGTTTGATGTTTATTTACAGGTTATCTATTTTATTCCAATTGACGAAAATTTTGATCGACTTTATTAATTTCAATTGATGATCTTAGTGATTTCGATCGACGTTACATTCTGATTGATTTACCTATCTCAGCCATCTAAAATAGATAGCTTAATTTCGATTAATTTATCATCCCAATCGATGTATCAAAAATAGTAGAGCTTATCTGCTAGGCTCGACGTCTATCTCGAGCCCAAAATGCGAAAACTGAAAACTCCATCTAACTCTAGATCTATTTTCGACTGGTACATCTCCCTTGCTAGGCCCAATGTTCATCTCGAGCCTAAAATGCGAAAGCTTTTCTCCAATCTAAGTTCGTCTGATAGGTTCGATGTCATTCCCGAACCAAAAATGCGAGACACCTTCATTTAATCTCCATCGACTCATTCACTAGGTTCGATGTCAACCCGAACCCAAAATGCGAAGGTCAAAAATTGAGTTAATAATCTCTCTTAGGTACTCAATGTATGACATCACTCCCCAAATTTTCAAGTAAGTGCAAGACTGAAAGGTCATTCACTATGCTTGACTCTCTTTTGGCCAACCAATCTTGATATCCGATCGGATAATACTTCAAGTGAATACAAGACTGAAAAGTCGTTCGCTATGCTTGACATCACGTGCCTAAAATTTAAGTCATAACTCATGCCATATCGACTACTTATATTCTTCCAATCAGATCGATTGCTGGTTATAAGTCACTAGTTCTAAGTTATTGACAGCAAAGCTTGTAAAATATCTTCAAATTCAGGAAGTACTTTGATTAGTTGATTTTATGATAAATCATACTCAAAATAAAAATTACATTATAAAGCAACAAGTCATGATTGGGAAAGAAGTTCATTGTATTCATTTGATAAATTTTATACAAGTTACAATTTTTGTCGCTAACTCACAAAAAGAAGAAGAAAATATTACAACGAAAAGAAAACCTAAGTTTTTATGTCTATAATTTCTACAATGGCAGGGATCCCGTTTGGATCGATAACAGGTTCTGCGATCTGCTGAGCGAAAGGCTCTACCTGATGGAATATGACATGATATGTTCATGGTAATCATGCAGCGAAAAAACGATAAAATCGATCATACATGCCAAACAATTTCATGACAAGAATCGAAACATGCAATTTTAGGGTTTTTTAAAAACTTACAACTTTAGATGCATTTTAAAACTTGAATTTGGTGATGACCAGCAACTAAGATGAATTTATCCGCCTTAGATCTTGATCACCAATGCCAAGGAACAGCCTTTAAGCCACTCCTCTCTATTCTCACACACACACTTGCAAAGATGGCATAAAAATCGAGATTGCTAGCTCTCTTTTAAAGTATTGTATAATGGCAATAGATTGAAGCTACAAGACTTGATCTTGTACTTCTTTTAGGTGCTATTAATGCCCAAGAACACAAGAGGTAGGAACAATCCATTCTCCTTGTAAAAGTCGGCCAAAAGAATTATTTGTGAGAGAGAACAAAAAAAGCCACCACTAGTGTCACTTAGGGTTTTATTTCTTTACATATATATCATTATCTTTTGGCAAGTGTTTGATCTAAATTTTACTACCTCAAGATAATTAATTCAACCTCAATCACTGCCTAAAAATAAGTAACATATATTGATTTAAACTCCTTTGAATTTAAAATTTAAATTTGAAATAAAACACAAGACATTTAATTAAATAAAATCACTTAATATAAGTAATGTACATGTGCCGAAATTCCTTGATTTTTATCTTGAAATTTCGGCCACTTCACCTTTTATTTAAATGATTTAATTTAATTTAAATTCTTTTAGGCTTTAATACTCAATTAACTTAATTAATACAAGATAATTAATTAATTGAAATTAAACCTTGTGGGTTGAATTTTTCTCTCTCATGGCCAAGGTCCAATAGCAATTTTAATACCCATTACATACATTAATTTGACTTTAATTAAAAGCCCAAATTAATGCCCAATACTTTATTTAAATATTTTAAGCCCAATGCTTTGTGTGCGATCCTATAGGTCCATTTAATGTTGGCAATAAATTAATGAATTAATTCAAAGGCTATATATATTCTCTAGCAAGATATTATAGCATTCCAAATTAAATGAAAATGCATATGGCATTTAGTGACCTAATGCAATTTTGCATAGTTCCTTACCCATAAATATCAGAATTAATATAAGGCATGGAACTAGTCATCCTTATATATATTAATTCCTTTCTTGATATTCCATTGATACTGAACTCTCAGATAAATAATGATTACTTATTATTTCATCTCGATATGGCCATACACTTCTCAATTCACTGATTAAGTGGTCGATGATATTTTCTCTCTTATAGAGAGGGGTAATCCCCTCACTTCTCTCATGCTCTCTAACATAAATCAATGTATACCCAAATATACCCTTACTTGTCACTCTATTACTAGTACGTTAGGTGTATGTCAAAGTACACAGTAATTCATAAAGAGTTTCATAGAGATTTTAGGTTTAAGAACTCCAATACAAAACTTGAAAAGTTTCTCTTTCTGGGAGTCGAGCTCTTTTGCTAGCCTCTCGGCCCAAGCCACTTCCTTCTTTGCCAGAGCGATCTCCAGGGAATCCCTCTCGACTCGAAGAAGGTTGTGCTCTTTCGCTAGCCTCTCGCCCCAAGCCACTTCCTTCTTCCTTTATCGGCTGGTGAAATAGCAATCTGATCCATCCTTTTGGCTTGAGAGATAGAAGAAATGGGTGAAGAGGTCTAGCATCGGTGCCACCCCTTTAATTTTTCACAATATTATAAAACACTGACCTCCAGCCATTCAGATTTATCTGATTTGGGACTAACCCATAAGCTCTCAAAATTATCATTTCAAAGGTACTAAAAAGGAGTTTCATCCCTGCTTTCAAACTTAAAAGGGGACAAATGAACCACTCATTGTTATTGTGATCGAATGATCCCTCCATAATCATTATGAACGGTTGATAAGCCCTTACAGATACCTTCGATAGGAGGCCGAATCGAGCGGGAAGCTCGACCACTTCTTCTGCTATTAGTTTTGAAGGATGAGCGAGAGGTTTGCAACTATTATACTCATCGATGAAGCTCATGTCCATTGAATCATTGCTACTGGAAGCCATTCTCAGTAGAGGCACCATTTTTAACAAGGCTAAAATGGCTAGGAATGGTTGATTTGAAATTTTATAAAAAAGGAAGTATGAATGCAGAAAAATGATGACCAAGTGGAAAATCGAAGAAGAATTACTTACTTGCTTGGAAAATCTTGCAGGAATCCTTGGAAGTTAAAAGAGAAAAGGCTTGTAAAGTCGTTAGAATTTAAAGAAGCAAGGGCCTGCGAAAAGTTTTTGCAGAATTTCGACAAAAATTGATGAAAAGTGAAGAAAAATTTTCCTAAACTTACCTATTTATAGGCAAAAGGCTTTTGGAAGGCTCAAAAGGCCTCTCCATGGGATGGACGTCATGTGTCTAAAATCTATTATTATGTTACGGAGAATGAAGCATCGTCCTCGGCGTGCATACGACATTAAATGCAAAAATAACTGTCTGAACTGAACGAACGAGTCTCTTCAGGTGGGCGCCTCCTGAAAATTTAAAAAATCCTGCCAAAAAACAAAATTTTCCCGATTGGACCATTTGGAGGGGAGACAAGTGATAACTATGGGAAAAATATTTTCCAAGGCCCAAACAGTCGGCCTAATAGCATTTGGCAGGGCCTAAAGCCCACCAGCAAGGAGAGTATTGAGTGAGCTGGAAAACAAGATACGTCCAACTGTCCCCTGTCATATCGCTGTTCACCTGCTCTAACTGACAGTTATCACGCCCCAAGCACTCAAGTGCCCCTTCTTTATCTGCTATAAATAGCCCAACAAATAGTGGCTCCAGGTATTAAACATTTAAGACTATCTCTCTAAATATTATCTCCCTAGAAAGCTACTAACTTAAGCTTCAGAGTGCTTACACCTGGTTCGATCGGATATACTTTCTTGAAGGATGCAATCACCCGATCGAGAACGACAGCTACCAGCTCTCCTTTTTAGATAAAGACATTTACGCTTTATCAATTATAAATAAGCCCCAAAGGCATACATAGTAGAACAATAAAAAAAATCAAATCCTGATCAAGAACATGAAAAGTAGATCATAAATTTCACCTAAAAATGGAGAATTGAACTGGAAAAGAGATTTACTTAATTAATATACCCATTTCTCAATCATTAAATCTCAAATAAAGTTTATTTCAATTTTGTTAAAGCTGTTAGCTTTTCAAAATTAATTGTGCATAATTAAAAAAATGATGTTTTCTAGCTGATAAAGGAAGTTTGGAATTGGAATCTACTATAACTAGGCCATACATTATCATTTAATGTTAGAAATAATGCAAAATTTCTTAAGTCTTTTATCGCTTACGTGTCTATTGGTTTTTTACTTGGTCAATAAATTAGCTATTAGAGTCTTAGTCTAAATGGGTTTGTTAGTAGTTATTTTAGTTTCAAGAGAGTTTTTCTGATAGTGGATATGTTCCTTCTTTTACTTATTTTTAGTTATCTTTTCAGTTGTATTTAAGAAAAATTTCAGCTCAATAAAAATAATTCAAGTTCATCATTCAGTTGCTGCATATTTATGTTCTTACCTCTGTTTTTCTATTCTGAACTCTGTTATCCTTAACATGTGGTATCAGAGCCATTCTTGATCATGGATTTGTGAAAAAAATTGAGAGAAAACAAGTAAGTATCCATAGTATAATGGCCCGAAACACTTGTCATTTAACTTCACCTCCCATTTTCATAGGAGAAAATTTATCAATTATGGGTTGTCAAAATGCAAACATATTTACAGTCATTTGATTTATGGGATGTGGTTGAAAATGACAGTGAAGTTCCACCATTGCCAGTGCATCTAACTTCAGCTCAAATCAAGAGTCACAATGAAGAAAAATTCAAGCGGTTCAAAGCAAAGACGTGTCTATACTCCTCTTCGATTTCTGAAGTAATTTTCACAAATATCATGGCATGTGAGACTCCAAAAGAGGTATGGAATTTGTTAAGAAATGAGTATTTAGTCAATGACAAAACAAAATTTATGCAAATTTTGAATCTTAAAAGAGAGTTTATGATTCAAACGATGAAGCCATCTGAAGGAATTAAAGAGTATGTTAACAAACTCATGGCCATTGTTAATAAAATCAGATTGTTTGGTGAAGAATTTCTAGATGATAGAATTGTTGAAAAAATTTTTGTGAGTCTGCCTGAAAAGTTTGAGTAAAAAATTTCTTCACTTGAAGATTCAAAAGATCTTTCAAAAATAACAGTTGTAGAATTAATTAATTAAAGCATTGCAAGCTGTGGAGCAAAGAATAGCAATTAGAGATGAGAAGCCAATGGAGGGAGCTTTCATTGCCAAAACAACACACAAGGGTTCATCAACATCTCAAAAAGGAAAATTTTTACCATACGGCATGTGCAAGAAAAGTAGCCATGATGAAAAGGATTATTGGTACAAAGGTAAAATATAATGTTTTGGTTGTAAGAAATTTGGCCATATTAAAAAACTTTACAAGTTGGAAAATGATCAAGCAAATTTGGCACAAGAGTAAGAATCTCTTTTTTGAGAGTTGGAGACAGGTGCTTCAAAAAAAAGGTTAAATGGCAGAACATTGATGACAGAGTGTATCAAAAATTAAAGTTTGATGAGAGAGTGCATCAAAATTGAAGTTTGATGAGAGAGTGCATAAAAAATTAATGTTTGATGAGAGAATACATCAAGAATTGAAGATTGATGAGAGAGTGCATCAAGAATTGAAGATAAAAGGCTTTAAGAAAAATATTAAATGTGTATGATTTTGAATCAAGGAAGCATTGAGATTGCTTATTGCAACACTGATTAGCAGCAAGCTGATATGTTAACAAAGCCTATTCCCTTGGCAAAGTTCAAGTATTTTAGGGATTTAATTGTTGTTGTAGATTTATGCATTAAGAGGGTATGTTAGAAATAATGCAGAAATTTCTTAAGTCTTTTATTGCTTATGTGTCTATTGGTTTTTTACTTGGTTAATAAATTAGCTATTAGAGTCCTAGTCTAAATGGGTTTGTTAGTAGTTATCTTAGTTTCAGGAGAGTTTTTCTAATAGTGGGTATGTTCCTTCTTTCACGTATTTTTAGTTATCTTTTTAGTTGTATTTAAGAAAACTTTCAGCTCAATAAAAATAATTCAAGTTCATCATTCAGTTGCTACATATTTATATTCTTGCCTCTATTTTTCTATTCTGAACTCTGTTATCCTTAACATTTAAATCGAGTTTAGCCTCATTATGAGGCCTAAAAAGAGCAAGATGTTCCTTGAAAGGCAAGTCACTATTGTCTTTGTGCAAAAACACGCTAGGTTTTAAGAAGGAAGAAGTCACAGTCATGATATCGCCTCTGCCAAACCTACTTCCCTTCTCTTTATAAATAGATAGAGAGGCACACTTTCCAAGAGTTTGATTTTTTTGCTAAAAACCACTTTTTCAGCAACAAAAATACAAAAAACATTGTATTTCTTAGTTCCTTGAGATTGTTCACATTTCTTGAATGATATTAAGATAAATCCTCGTAATTTGATAGCCAAATTCTTGTATTCATAAGAAATTGAGGTGGAAAATCTTTCAGTGAAAGTCTTCTTATCATTGAATTGCTGTATTTTTTATTGTTTGAGTGTTTTAATTGAATTTCAATTTTAGGTGTTTAGTTCATGACTAATTGCACTAGTTTTGTTTCTTTAAGTATTTGAAATTCTATTTTCGTTTAGTTAAATCTTTATTGTCATAACTTTGGGATTTATTTCTTCCTTTCTATACAATTGTTCATTTTTAAAAACCTGAAATATTTTGCACTTGCACAGTTCCCTTATGTTCGATATTTAAGGTCTTAATTTATATTTTTATATATTACTAGCCGATCTAGTATGCTTGCTAGACACTGGTCATTATGTTTTTAATCTTGGTTTTGGAGCATTTTCTTGTTCTTTAAAGAAACAACAAATAGTTACTCTTTCAACTGCAGAAGCAGAATATATAGCAACAACAAATTGTGCTACTCAAGCGGTTTGGTTATGGATGATGCTTGAATTACAACACCAAACAAGATGGTAATTGCCTTAATAAAAAATCCAGTATTTTATGGTCGAAGTAAGCATATTGGCATTAAACATCACTGTATTTGAGATCTAGTTAAAGATAAAAAAAAAGTATAGTTAAATATTATGCATCTGAAGATCAAATAGCAAATATTTTCACGAAGCCGTTGAAAGTGGAACTATTTTACAAGTTGAAGAATATGCTCGAAATGACTAAACCAAGTTAAGGAAGGATGCTAGAAAATAAAATTGGCTTTATTAGTTGTAAATTGTTAACATTTCACTTGGTCAAATACCAAGTCAAATTGAATTTGAATTATGTAAGAGATAAAGCCAACTGATATTTAGTTGGAAAATGTTGCCACCTAAGGTGAACCGCCTCCAATTGCCTATATATATGGCCATGCATTTGGTCATAAAAAGACACATTTAATTAGAAAGAATTTTGAGAGAGTTGTGTACTAGTAAGGCATACCAAAGGGTTTAGGTTGGTTAGTGATAAGACATGGATGTCTTTATCTGAAAAGAGAGATAGAGCCAACTGTTGTTTTCGATCGGGACGCTGAGTTTCTACAAGAAAGGGAACCTGGTCGGACCAAACGTAAGCACTTTGAAGCTTAAGTTAGTAGCTTTCTGAAGAGAGAATTCTTAGAGAGAGAGAGTCTCAGAGATTTAATACCTGGAGCCACTGTGAATTGGGCTATTTATAGGAGATAAAAGGGGTGCACTCGAGTACTCTGGATGTGATAATTGGCTGTCAAAGCAGGTGAGTGGCAAAATGACAAGGAGCAGTTAGAGGGCATGGGCTCTGCCTCATGTCAGTAGACTGATTGAGACTTGATATCCCATCAGTTCGATTGGACATCAAGTGGCCTCTTTCTTGGCTTGTGGCTCACGCTTGGTGCTCTTTTGCTGATGGGCCTTGGGTCTTATCGGGTGTGATGGGCCTATCGAATTTTCCTTGGAGTATGACATGCGAAAGAAATCCATGAAGACATCTGTGGGGCACACGAGGTCAGCAGAGCCATGGCAAGAAAGGTAAGCCAAAAATATCCAATCTAGAGTACCTTTCTTGCCATGGCTCTGCTAACCTCATATGCCCCATAAATGCCTTCATGGATCTCTTTGAGGATATAGTCCCCTTCTTCCCTCATCAAGCACTTGAGCCAAGGATGAATGAAAGCTTTTTTTATACAAATCACCATCAATTATAGAATAGTTGAGGGATTTGCGTGATACCTTTCGAGCTTCAACTTTATTCTCAGGTAATTGCCCTATCTGTAAGAATCGTCTGATCATGCTCATTTCGTGAGTCATCCACTTGCTCAATTTCCATCATTTATGGTTCTTCTATCACTTCCTACTCGAGGTGGACATTTTGGCGAGCTGATCGGCCGCTGCTGTTTGATCTTTTGGTACCTTCTGGAGAAGCTACTCTAATCTAGATTCTTCTAATGTTCTGAGTGTGGCTTTAACTTTTGCCAGGTACTGAATCATGTTAGTCTCCCTTGCTTCAAAGGTGCCTAAAACTTGGTTGGTAACAAGCTGATAGTCGTTTTTTATGGTTACTGACTCCGATCGGATGGCGTGGAGCAGCCTTAGACCTTAAAGGAGTACTTCGTACTCTGCCACATTGTTAGACACTTTAAAATTGAGTCTAATTGAGTACCTTATAGCAATGCCGAGGGGGCCTGTTATTATAATGCCTACACCTCTTCGGATGTCATTAGAGACTCCATCCATAATTATCTCCCATGGCAGTCATTAGGGTTGGGCATCTTTCTCTTCGCCAATGAACTCAACCATCAAATCCGCTAATGTCTGCACTTTTATGGCTATCTTGGGCTTGTACCTCACGTCCCATTATTAGAGCTTGATTACCCATCCTACCATCTTGCCCTCAAGGTTGGGGGTCTGGAGAATTTTTCTGATTAGCTGATCCGATCGGACCACGATGGTATGTGCTTTGAAATATTTCTTTAACTTTCTCATACACATCATCAAGTCGATTATAAGCTACTCGATCGGGCTCTTCTTCAACTTTATCCCTCTGAGCACCTGGTTCACTTAGTAAACGGGCAGCTACTGGGTTCCTTCTTCCCTAACTAAGACTTCTACAACAGCTTCACCAAAGGTAGATAAGTAAAGATAGAGATTTTCACCTGGGATCAATCAGCTTAGCTGTGGTGGGTCGGTGAGGAATTTCTTCAACTCTTTAAAAGTTTGTTGGTAATTCGTTCCCCAACTGAAAGTGTCATTCTTCCTCATCTTCTTGAAGAATGAAGTGCAATGCTTGGTTAAGGAGGAAATGAATCTTTTGAGGGCTGTGATTCATTTGTTTAGCTTTTGAATATCTTTTATGTTTCTCGGGGATTGCATTTCCAGGATGGCCTTTATATTTTTTGAGTTAGCTTCAATCCCCCCTTTA